>JAEBDU010000030.1:446003-484668 GCA_016802625.1 Heliconius numata
GACGATAATTCTGATAAGAAATCAGCATTAAATATAACTAAATCAGTCATTAATGTTAAAGTTACGACATCAAACCGTGGTGCTTTCCTTACTGATGATGCTACAGTAAACAAATCAACAAATACCAAACAAAAAGATAATATTAGGAAAAACAGAAAGAAATCTACCTCAAGTACAAACCGTAAATCATCAAAATCGACTAAAACAGATGTGAAAATTCATCTAGATAAAGATAATATGGAAAATATAAAAAGTAAAAAAAATTATGATCAAGAAAGCTTAAACTTGAAAAAATTACAGAGTAGACATGTTAAAGAAGTTCAAGAAGAAAAAATATGTAATAAACAATCTTCAAATTCAAGTAAATGTACAAAAAATTCATCTGCATCTATTAAAAATCTAAAGCCCTTAACTGACAGAATAGAGGCACAGCCCAATAAACCATTCTCCAAAGTGCAACCTTTACTAGGAGTTGGTAAACTAAAAAAACAAGTTCGCTTTTCAAATGCTCCAAATGAAGTAATTGTATATGAGATTGAGCCTGGTAATATAATGAGAAAGACCAGCTCAGTCAAAACAAGATTAGTAGATGCAAGAAAAATGCCAATATTCTCATTGGAAAAAATAACACTTATGAAAATTCTCCGTTGGAACCCGCAGTGGTTAGATGAACAAAAGTTTAATGTGGATCCTCCTCCAATTTTAGGTCATGACAACCCCCCCATGGCTATCTTTCACAATTTTAATAGCCATAGTCAATACGTAGGGTACGTTTATGCCATTTTTTTTCTCAACTTTACTCTGTATCCCGCAAATAACATTATAACCAGAAGAAACCTAGTGTGTAGTGTAGAAAGTGGGGTACAAAATGTTTATTTTGTTCCTCACTTTCATGTTCTTGTTTTGGATAAAGTGTGGTATTAAGTTCCGCCACTCAATACCCAATGTTTCGAAAATTGGACAGTGACTAGTAAACAGTGTCTTAAATTTTGAATAATAGTTGTTATAAATTAATGTGTAAAATTATATAACATCTATTTATATGACTTACAGGCTTGTAGGAGATCTACTTTTAATGGAAATTTGGGAATGTTTAACGCAAGCGTATACAAGAAATCAGAATCAAAATAACATTTTCCAATTGAGAGTTGAATCATTACCGCCAGTGCCGCCTCAAGAAAAATATTTTGACTTATGTAATCTTAGTGTAAACAGTAAGTAAATAAATAATACTAATGATCAATTAACCTCCGTTGGGGACTAATGTCGGACAGTGACGCTAAACAATTATTGTATTCTGCCTGTCTTATAAAAAAATATGTTGCTCGCCTATAATAATATTCTCTGTAATAAAATACCTTGAGGATTTAAACCCGTGCCTTTTGGGAGCCGTCCAAGTGTTCTGCTTAATAAGCTAAACGTTCTTATCAAGATGTAGAAATTCTTATTATCTGTAACAGTAACTTTACATTGACTTCAAATTTTAAAATTTTTTATAGAAATTATTATATGTATAAGCATAATTAAAAAATATATACTGTGATATTTTCGTTATATATTTTAGTTTCGTTACTAAAATCAGAAGAGAAAAGCCTACCGAGAGTAGGTGAAGTTATGTTACTCGAATTTGGACCTGAAGATGGCATAAATCGAAGGTTTTTCTTCGTCCACAATGTACGCTGTCTTCCATCTCCACCGAGTAAGATCTTCTTACGTAAAATAATATTTTTTTATAAATCCTTTTTTTCAGTTTTATGCTTATCTTGCATATAGCAGTTTAGGCATAGGGAACCTAGTGTTAGTACATTCCGTATCTCACTTTTCGCCGATATCTCGAGGCATTGCGTATTGAGTGACGGAACTCAACGCCGTGCTTTGCCTTGTTACCAGAGCGAGAAAAAAAACGTATAATTCATTTCCACGGAACATAAATCGAACCCACAACCGTCGTTTTCATGGTCATACGTCATTTTAATTTTTCCACGGACTTATATCCTCAGTATATAAATAACACTAAATATTAAATATACTGCTAGAGCCCGGCTGATTGTTGTTCTGCCCAGAAAAGAATCGTCTAACCCTTCAGTGCAGTCAGCATTTTTAATTGCTATCCACATCATAATTTTTTTTATAAAAAGCTGTTTTCTTAGAGCTAGGTAGCTCTAATTATCTTAATTAATTTCTAATCTTGATTTATCCATACCTATATTATAAATTCGAAAGTAACTCTGTCTGTCTGTCTGTCTGTCTGTCTGTCTTTTACGCAATCAGGCCCAAACCGCTAATTCTATTGTGATAAAATACTCATATAGAGATACTTGAGGGTCTCGGGATGAACATAGGATACTTTTTTTTCTCATATTAGTAATATTTTCGATATATACCAATAAATTAAAATACTTATTAATTTGACATGCAATTTATTCCGCCATGTTAATAACAACTGTCGTTGCTAGGCAACGATTTGCAAAGTTTGTTGTTAGAAAACGTCACCCAAAATGAGCTTGCTTAACGCATCTTTCTATTGAAAACTGAAAATAATTTCATAAATATATTTAATAAATATTCGTATAGTTCAAGCGGGCGTAGCCGCGTACGGGTCCACTAGTATGTAAATAAAAACTGAGTAAACCAATTTTATTGAAGCTCCATATTTATAAATTCTAATTTTCAAATTCAAACAATTGATTTATATACTTTGAATATAAAGCTTATATAAAGGTTATATAAAGCTGAATAACTTTTGTTAATACACTATTTTCTTTTCTTTTTAATAGTTTTTTCTTGTAGCTGGTTTATTACAGTACTCAACGACTGCATCTACGAGGGGCATTCAAAAAGTAAGTTTCGCTGGTCTGGTATTTTTAATGAGCAACATCTAGCGGGCTCACACTGAACATAGTTTCAGTTTTGGGTCTGCTGGTAAGAACGGCACCGATATTGATGACCGAAAATAGTTTTTTTAGCAGTCTAAGCTTGACAACAATGGAGGTACCATTGGAAAACGTGCCCAAAATTCAATTGCGTGCAGTTATTCGATTTTTTACTGCAACGATATTCACAGTGAATTAGTGCAAGTTTACGGTGAGAACTGTATGAGTGTGCAAATGGTGCGACGATGACGTACTGGACGTACGTAGCGGCACGAGCAGATGTGAACGATGAACAGCGTGCAGGACGGCCAAAAACAGCCACTACGGACGAAGCTATCGAAGCTATTGAAAAAATCATTCAAGATGACAGATGAGACTATTGATAATATTCTTGAATTGATTCCTTCTGATATTGAGATTTGCCGAACTTCAATCTTTACAATCGTGAAAGAACTGAAACTGGGTTACCGCAAAGTTACCACAGGACACGTCTTTTTTTAAGGAAGGTTTGCTTAAGCTTCAACACAGATATGAAAAATGTATCCAAGTCGAAGGCGACTATGTAGAAAAATAATTTATGTTTCAAATAATAAATAAATATGCGTTTTTAACGTAAAAATAGTTTTTTACATTATTTAAAAAAAAGAGGGGAACTTACTTTTTGAATGCCCCTCGTACTATGTGCACATGGTTTTACACATACACAAATTACGATATACATACAAAAACCATTAAAATTATACATATATAAGATAAATATATTTTAATTTTTCTTTTCAGATAATAAAAATTCATTTTTCACTTTATCATTGTATGCCACTTTTACTGATAGAATAAAAAAATTAAGACCTGGTGAAATTATGATTGGACGAACATTGGCTTACATAAATAAGGAGTTGACGCTCTTTGATGCAATGGAATATTTAGCAGAGTCACCTTTACGGAACGCCATTTTAAGACCTAATCCACATGACTTTGAGTGCTCCAACACTGCTGATGACATGAAGACACAAGTATGTATATTGTTAATTAGCATTAAAACTTTTCTTCAGCTTCTTGCTGTATCCTACATATAACAGGATATGCAGAGAGAACCTAGACATTCTGTTTTCCATTTGCCAAAATAAACTCTTGGAGACAATATTATAAAAACAAAAAATGGGTTAAACAGAATATTAATTTGTATCTTTATTACATTTGAAGTTGTTCATATATATGTTACAAATTATAGATTGTGTGTTATAGATATTAAAAAATAGGTTTTTATTTACAGTGGACATTAACTTTGAACCCAAGTCAAAAGCAAGCAGTCGCAAGTTCGGTGAATGCAGCACTTGGAGACAGACCAAGCATACAAATGGTCCAAGGGCCTCCAGGAACTGGTATATAATACTACTATATTATAGAAAATAAATTAAAATATACCTTTTAAAAATTTTAATACCGTCATGTTTTTTTTTAGGAAAATCAAGTGTAATATGTGCTATAGTTATGACATATTTTTATAACGCACTAAGCAAAAGACAGCAAAACAGAGGGAAAATTTTAATCTGTGCAACAAGCAACGCCGCGGTGGATGAACTAGTCATTAGATTGTTAAACATAAGACAAAGCTTACCCAAAGGTAATTACTATTTTATAAAAAGTGTTTTGTACTTGTTTCTTTGTTTTTTAACCGACTACAAAAAGAAGGAGGTTATCAATTCGACTGTATTTTTCTTACGTGGGAGCGAGATTTAGAACTGAGAAAACTGGAGAATGGAGTATCTTGGCACTAGATTCCCTCTAACCTAACCTAACCTACCCTATTATAAAGTGTGATGCAAAAAAAGAGTATTACAAAAACGTATCTGAAACACCTACACGAAGTTTTAAATGTTCGTTGTAAAAACGTTGTCATCGATAATAACATCCATCCAATACCATGTGTATGATAAATGTCGAAAGGAATAAATAGATTTTTTTTAGCTTTACGCAGTATTCCGCATGTAGTAGGGGGGTAGATAGAGGGAGATAGGATAGATCTAGTTAAGACATTATTTCGAGCGGAAATTTAACCTATAACCTGTAGCGTAGCGCAGGCCGTGACTGGCCTTATATATATATAAAAGGACATGTGCCCACTGATTGAGGTAACGCACGCACAGACGTAACCGCTTATGGTAGAAACGTCAACTTTGGACAGATGTTTATTTTCGTAATCTGGACGTCCATTAACACTAATCGTACCATGGCGGGTCAAATGACCCATTTTAAACTTTGAGTGTTAATTTCTTGAAAATTTAAATAAAAAATCGCCATTTGCTTTTACGACTTTTATTAGAAAATACAGCTAATGTGTTTTTTAAGATTTACTTTTCTCTTATAATTTTTTTTTATCGAGAAATATATGTAATGTGACTTAACTACCGCACCGGGTCATTTGACCCGCTCAAAGATTCTGTATCTTGATTTGTATGTATTGTGATACAAATCATTGTAATGGTTATTTTTATTATAGCACCATATATTGTGCATATGTATTGTAAAATTTTAGTTATTGGCTGGCGGATAAATAGCCAATCTCGTTCTACTCCCAGCGTATGGGTATGTAGCGTAAGCGTAAGTATTACAATAAAAATTTCAAGTTATAGGGTAGTTTGCGAATCAAGAATTCTTATTTCATAATTTTACTGATAATTCTTATTCCCAAAATATCGAAACATTCAAGATATTTGAAATCATTAGAAATTATAAGTAACATAGATGAAGAGTGTTCGGAATTTAGAAGGTAGTCCGAAATTTGAATAAAAACTATAAAAAAGTGAAGTGGATAACATAGAAAAATATTTATTTGACACTACGGACGAATGTGAGTTCTCAGGTAAGTAAAATATAGACGAGAATATTTTGAATGTAAATGAGAAAAAGATTATTGTCGAGTTCAGAAAGTAAACAATGACGCGGTAGCCTGATATACAGAAATTGCAGATAAAATTGATAGAAGGCTCACCACCTGAATGAACTCAAGTTTATGATGTTTTAGGGAGGTTGTAGGCCTGGTAGCATATACTAAACGATATATTATGAAAGACAAGATATTATTTATTATTATTATAAGGGCATTTTTTTGATTATTGATAATCACGTAATGGTGCATGTGCACAAAATGCACAGGCAAAGCCTTTCGAGAATTGAATGCTGCACAGATCTTCAATATTCTTTATCTGGCTGGAATCAACACAAAGGGTTTTACAAAGTAACCACCGGCGAAATAATCTCTAAACAATATTTTTATGTTTTATTTTTTTAAAGTTTTTTTATGTAATAAATTATGTAATTAATTCAACTTATTCATCATTATTTAAAAAAATATATTTTATTTATGTATACAATTGGCCTAAATTATGTATTTTTCACTCGTCATAATAATTGATGCATTTTTTTAAAAAATGGGTCATTTGACCCGCGTCGGTAGAAATAGGAATACATGAGTATTGGTATGATTAGTGTTAAGGGGAAAAAATTTAACCCTAAAGGGATGAAATAGGAGTTGAAATTTTTTTAAGGTTTTTTTAAATCGGCACCGATTTTTATGAAATTTTAAATTTAGACTTAAAAATATATTATGATTTTTTAGAATTCACCCCTAAGGGTCTAAATAAGCAGGCGAAGCTTCGCACGTCCGCTAGTGATCTATATTGGGCAAATACCGATATTATTGAAGTGAACAATTTATGATATTTATGGTAATATTTGCGTCAATAAAATTCGCAATTTCTTCAATCGGAAAGATTAGCCATTACTTTTAGTTACATTTACACACCTAGTGGGAATTCAACGGCATAATTCGGAGACCGCGAAAACGACACGATGTGAGTTGTTGCCGATCATTTAGCATTGATAACGAGTCTCCGAATATAGTAGACTAAGATGTCAGTTTACTATATACGGATACTAAACTAAACATAGGGGGGTATGAATGTGACCAACTGTGACAAGGAGGGAGAAGGGTACAAAAGGACTTATTTTATGGATCGTTATCAATGCCAAAACAAGGACTATTTTTTACTAAACATCGATGTTCATCAAACTGCTGATGAATATTGATGACCCCATCGTGGTTTGTCATCAGAGGAGCGTTTCCGCATGGTGCGCGTGGGGCGGCTGGAGGCGATGCATCCGCGCGCCCGCTACGTCAGCTCGCAGCAGCTGGCGCAACGCGACGCGACGCGCGCACTGGACCACCATCCCGGACTCGATGAAGAGGTTATTTATGTCATGTTAAAAACAAATTATTTTTAAAGACGCCAAACAAATATGGAAGTGGGGATCAAAACGGGGATACGACGCCCAACGGGTCTTCATTTATTGTATGGAAAAATTTGAAAAATATTTTGCAGAAAAAACAGGGATAAAAATGTGTAATAATAATAATAATAGAGCCTTTATCTCCGAGCTGTGACATTTTGCACATTTATAACTAAAAAACACTTAAAATAAAATCATAATAGGTCTCTCAGTTCGGTGTGCCTTGTGGCATAGGCCTCCTCCAACTCTTTCCACTGATTTCTGTCTGCCGCCACTCTTATCCAGAGGGGACCTAACGTCATTTTCAGGTCATCCTCCCATCTTCTCATTTGACGTCCTCAACTCCTAGTGCCATCCCTTGAGTACCAAGTTGTTACCTGTTTACTCCATTTCTCCTTTTTACACCTGAGCACCTCTCTCGCACCTCGCACCTCGGAGTCCACCTCCACTTTAATTTATCAATTCGAGCCAGGATGTCTGTTATTTTCGTTTTTTGCCTGATGTCTGTACTTCTCACTTTGTCCCTTAGTTTTAATCCTAGCATACTCCTTTCCATGCTTTTCTGACATCTTGCAAGTTTTTCCCTGTGAAATTTTGTCAAAGCCCAGGTTTCGCAGCCATATGTAATTCAGGGTAAGACACAGGTATCAAAGGTCTTCTTCTTGATTTTAATGCCAATTTCCTTGCTTTTCGTGATCTCTTTTAAAGCCCAGAAGGCTTTCCAGCCTGTTGCAATTCTTTTATCAATTTCTTTTGACATTTCGTCTCTTGGTGATATGATGATAAAAATGTGTACACACCAATAAATATTAAAATTTTATCAACAGATATCGCACTTAGAAGCGAAAATAAACATGTGGAAAACTGCAGAAAGTGAAGCAAAAGATCGCGTTCGAGTAGCCTACTGCCAGGGACGAATTGCACAACTCGTTTCGAGGAAGTCTATGGTATGTTCAATATATTTTTAACACATTTTTCTCAAATTTTACAAATTTTTTTTACGTAACCCCGTTACGCATTTCCGCCGAATTCTGTTTGCATAGTGTTTATTGTGTCGTAACTCAACGCCGCGAATAACTCTGGGACACGTTTAGAAAACATATAAAAAAAAGACTTTTGAAACCGAAATTTTATACATTTTCCAAACTTATATTATACATAAGCAATCGGAGATTTACACTTATTTTAAACTAAAATTTATTTACTCTCGCACGTCATTAATGCTTAAGCAATGATTTTGATTGAAGACTAACCAGAATCCTCTCCACTATTCTATCCCACAGCTGCATCACGGGGCTCGGGGCGGCGGGGGCGCGGACGAGGTGCGCCCCGAGCGCCTGCTGCAGGCGGAGCGCCGCATCGTCGAGTGCGCGGACATCATCGTGACAACGCTCGCCAGCGCGCACAACCACAAGATGAGAGCGTAATATTTATTTAATTAATTTTGTTTTGTGTATGTATACTGGTGTATGTGTGTGTAGGTTAATAAAGCATGTATCTATAGTATTTATGTATCAGTAATAAACTATTATTAACATTACTACTATTACTAACAGAGATAACCTAGTGTTAAGACACTCTGTTCCCCACTTTCTGCCGAATTTTTGGAAACATTGTGTTGCACAAGCACAGTGTTCAGTCGCAGATCATATTATATTATATAGTATATTGCATATTTAATTAATATTTTTAGTAACAAATTTATAAGCCCTCTGATTGGTTTAATTAAAATTATTATACTCGTACTACTTATTATAATTATGTATTGCAGAAAGAAAACAAATTAACTACATAACTACATGAATTAATTTAAATGTTTATCATTACACTAATAATTTGTGAATCTGACCTTAATAATGCAGATTTCGATATTAGACGCTTTCAGACTTATTTAGTTTACCATTTTTCCGGATTGAGCGGCCGTGAACACTTACCATCAGGTGACCCGTACCCTCGTTTGCCTTGTCTTTTTCCATAAAAAAAAACAATCTCAATTGTATATTTTAAGACAATTATATTTAGTTTAAAATGCTGCAAATAAATATTTTTATATGCAACAGTCTCAAAGGGCGCATAGCGCTGTGCATTGTGGACGAGGCGGGGCAGGCCATAGAGCCCGAGGCGCTGATCCCCCTAACGCTGGACGTCACGCGCCTCACCCTGATTGGTGACCCGCAACAGCTGCCAGGATTTATATGTTCACAGGTAAAAACATGTTCAATATTACTTAGAGACTGTTTTCACGCAGCAGTACAGAGTATGAATGTAAACGTGATGGTTGGTTGATTTTTATTGCATTTCCTCGCTATGGTAACAAACTATGACTGAAATGTCTCGAGGTGAAAAAGGCAGTAGAATGTCGTCAAACTGCCTACTTTGCTATATGCGGGATACAGCGTAAACTAAAAGGAAATGTGTAATGGCTTGTTTTATAAAAGCCCTAACATTCATTTAATAACAAATTTCAGCGCGCAAAGAAACATGGTCTCGGCGAAAGCCTATTCGCTCGCCTGAGCTCGTGCTCGGAGCAGTGGGGCGGCGCGGCCGTGCTGTTGGACCAGCAGTACCGCATGCAGGCCGCCATCGCCGACTACCCCAACCGCGCCTTCTACGGGGGCCGCGTGCGCTCCGTGCCCCCCGCGCCCCTCGCGCCGCCCCTCGGCCTGCCGCCCTACCTGCTGCTCGCCATCGCTAGTGGGGACAAGGGGCAGGGTAAGTGCTTGGGTATACTTTATGTATGGAATTGGGCATTTCGCTGTATAAAAAAAATAAAAATGTTAAATTGAAATAGCTTAGTTAATAACTAATCAATCAGTTTTGAATTTTGAATTAAAACAAGAGATTATTCCAAAAATGAAAAAGTGATTTTTTAAAACAAAATAATTAATAAAATTATCACTTTTCATTCTTAAAGAACATACCAGAACGAGAGAGATACTCTTGTTCTATTTTACGCAATTCTTCTTCACCGCCAATACCTACGACTCGATTTCGTGAATGATAGGTCTGTGGCCGTTGACCGTGACAAATGGCGTTTTATTTTACAACAATAATTTTATTATTTATTTTGTTTGAAAAAATCATTTCACCATGACTTAATTTTTTACCAAACCAAAATCTTTTTTGTTTGAATTGTATTAGGTTTTTATAGAGTAGTTAAAACTGTGGTTCCAGTCAAAGTGCTGATGACAAAAACACTATATAAAAGGAGAAGTTCTCACTGACTGAGGCATAGACGTTACACACCCGTAACTGCTGATGGTAGAAACGTGAAATTTAGAAAAATAATAATTTGGAATGCATAATATGAACACTAAGAAGGAATTTTAAAAATTTTTACCCTGAAGGGGTGAAATAGGGGTTGAAAGTTTGTATGAAAAAAACTGTAAATGGGCACCGATTTTTATAATGTTTGAAATTCAGACTGTTAAAAATATTTCATTAAACACGTGTTTCACAGTTTATTAGAATTCACCTCTTAAACTGCAAATAATTTCATAAATATATTTTTTACTATATAGACGTAAAGTTCAAGCGGGGGAAACCGCCCGGATCCACTAGTTTACTATGTCTTTCTACCGTTGTGAAGATCTAGAAATATCTAGTCACTTATTAAAGCCATCTCAGACGGTATTGAACAAAAAATATTAATTTTGAAACAATATTTCTACCTAGCAAAACATATTGCTTAAATTGAAATACAACAATCTTAATATATATTCATTGAGAGTCAAAAACAAACCGCTAGAACTATTTTTTTTACATTTTCCAACTGTTATTTTGACGATACTACTGTAAGTTATAAGAATGTTACAGAAATTCCATAATAACTGTGTATGACAGGGCCAACGTATGCCAACGAGACGGAGGCGTGGGGAGTAGTGCGCGTGGCGGCGGCGCTGGCGGAGCGCACGCGTGCGTCCCGCGCCTCGCTCGCCGTCATCACGCCCTACAGCGCGCACCGCGACCTGCTGCGCGCCTGCCTGCGCCGCCTACAGTATACATACTTTCATTTCAACATATGAATTAAACTCGTATAGTATTTACATATATTTACGGTAATAAAGTACAGGTCTATTTTCACAGTTATATTTTGTAATGAACAATTGTACTTATTTACGTTTGCTCTTTAAGCTTTCGAATTTTTATCGCTACAATAGAACGATATGAACTTGTTTGAGTACCTCGACTCAATATGCATACTTTTGTACCACAGAACGGAGGCGGGCGGCGGCGTGGAGGTGAACACGGTGGACAGCTTCCAGGGGCAGGAGCGCGACGTGGTGGTGGTGTCGCTGGCGCGTTCGCACGGCGTCGGCTTCCTCACAGACGCGGGCCGCATGAACGTGATGTTGACGCGCGCGCGACACGCGCTCGTCGTGTGCCTCAACCCGCTTGCGCTCGTGGTGAGACACGCTTACACAATTATAATGCTCGCCGATTTATAAGAGATCGCGGAACTAGGCACATAACTACAGAAAAATAGTATAATAATTAATATAATTACGACGAAGTAACGAAGACTATTTTGCCGTCTATTGTACTTTCTAACAATTACCCTTGCAAACATGCATACACACAAGCACACATATAACTCATATCAGAATACGAACACACATATTAACAAAAACGCATTAGCACACTCACAAATTAATAATCATTGTCAACTAATTTATAATTTAGTCTTTGTTCGTACATAAATATACAAGTATGTGCTCGCGGTTACTGCACTCAGTATTTTTTTACGAAGGGCAACAACGTAAAAAATTGATCTCAAATATTACTAACAAATTTTTATGTATAGCTGTCGTATTTTCACGTTTTAAAAATGGTAAACTATGGGCCAGGCATGGCACAGAGGCACAAGTCTGCGATTGTAATGGCGACAGGTTTTGGATTCGATTTCCATTCGAGGAATGATATATTTAATATTTTCATTTCCTCGCTCTGGTAACATTCAACACGCAATACCTCCAGAATTTAGCGGAAAGTGGGGGAAGTTTCTTAATGATAAGAATGGAGTGTTTTAACAGTAGGTTCGCAGATTCCTTCTGCCTACCGTGGTATGTATGGGATTCCAAATAAATTTAATTCTTATTTTTGTTGTATATAATATATACTTATAATTAATACACAAAAGCCTTATTATTAACTATTACAGAAAAACAATCAATGGCAAACACTAATCGACGATGCCCAAAAACGAAACGTCTACGTAACTCTTCCTACTAAGATGTGTAATCCGATTACGTCGCACGCACAATCAATTTCTCTTGAAAGTGTACTCAAGCATTTAGTTAAGTGATAGTGTAAAATTTTTTTTTTCGATTTTGATTACTAGTTAGATACAATGATTTATTTACTTTAGTATTCCACGATTACGTTTGTGGGTCCGATTCCCACTCGGGGGAATGAATTATTTCTTTTCACTCTGAGAGCAAGGAATAGCCAGAATGGAGTATCTTAACATTGCCGCCTTACCTTATATCAGAGTGGAGGGAACCCAATGGTTCCCTCTGAGTACTCTACTATAAGCAGGATATATCGTGAAGCTAAAAAAAAACTTTTAACACTATTATATATTTTCTTATAAGTTCATTATTTGGTTATGTACCTAAGTGAAAAAACGTTACATTTATATAAAAATAAAAATGTGATATACAAGTTTAATATATATTTTATTTAATTGCGTAATGTATTTAGTAAAATACATTAGACTTAAGGTTAATATGTATTATTTGGTGTACATTTTGCTTTTACTTTAGACAAAATGTATTTTTGGCTTAATACTGATAAGACTTTCTATTTTAAAGTTTAATATTTCTAACACACAGGGTAAAGAATATTTAAATAGATGACTTTTGTATCAATTGTTATATACGTTACTTATGTTACATATCAAATAAATCATCACATTTTAAGTTCAATGAAATAAAATTAGATGTGGCCTATTGCGAATAAATATTTGTAAAGCATTACAAAAGTTTAGAGGCATCATTTCAATAATATTTGTATTGCTACTTACTAATACTTTTTTAGCATTTTTCTGCTTACCATAAAAAAAGTAAATGTGTGAAAATAAGTAGGATTAATGCAACCCAATCTTTTCTTGAACAAGGGAAAGCTAAAGTTAATTCAATATATACAGTTTTTTTAGATTCACCCTGTGGTTCATGTGCAGTATCCTGCACAGCAGGGTGGGCAGAAGGAATCTGGGCACCTAGTGTTAAAACATTTGGTTTCCATTAAGACATTTCGGTTTCAATTCTGGAGGTATTCATTTGTTGAGTGGCGGAATTTAACGCCGCCCTCTGCCGGAAAGCAAGGAAAGCATTAAAATATTAAATGTTTCATTTCCTCAAGTGGGAATCCAACCCACAACCAGTCGCAGACTTGTGGCCCAGCGCCAAGACAGTTGTTATCTATGTAGATAAAGAACACTACAACATTAACAACTTTGGCAGTCTTATACTATTTTATCATTAATGGATAAACGAGGAATTAAATAAAAGGCAGACATTACAAATAAGATGGTTTTGTTTTAGCAAAATACTAAATTATATATTATCAATTAAATAATTATATCCATCGGATGTATAACATAAAATGTCCATCTGTACACCACATATTTATCAAAATACTGAAGTGTATAAATTTAATACATATGAAGAGTATATTGGAGGCCGTCTCACGCGCCCTCTAACTAAAGCGACAACCTCTTGTATAACAAAAATAACAACTTACAAATAACTAACTAAGTAATCATAATTATAACCTAAGTAAAACAAATGGTATCTATTGAAAGTAGTGTAGTAATATTTATAGTAAATAAATATTATAAATGCTTACATAATTAAAGAATACAATTTAATCGCGTTACTTCTAATCATTTTATAATTGTAGCATGCCTTTTTTGGGAAATATTTAATAGTATAACAATTTTAAGCAGAAATGGGCTCGTTTAAATGAAATTAATTACCTATTGTGTATGTTTTGTTTTTTTCTCTATAGTTAAGTATGAAAACATTAAAATAACAGATTATATTTCATTGTTTTGTAAATTTACTCCAACACGTTGAATAAATGTAATATGTTACAAATGCGCCACTGAATCGAATTCGTGAAATGAAGTAAGGCAAGCGGATGACTTTATTATAAACGGTTGTATTATTATTACTATTATTTAACGGCGAGTGACAGTCATCTTATTTGATATTGTATTTTTTTTATTGCATCAAGTTATTTTTTAAAAGACAACTTTAATAACTCGTCATAACCTTACCTTACTCGTGCTTAGCAGTCGGGAAAAATTACCACAATCACTTACAAAACTTTTCATTGCATTTTATGTTTCAGACAAAATGTCGATGTAGAGACGTATTAAGCAAACATATACAAACAAGTTGAACTGAAGTCCGTTTATTTTTTGAACATTTCCTACCTATTATTTTTGAACTTTAACACCTAAGCATATTTTCTTACAATTTTACTATGTTATGTTATAATTATGCTTCTGAGTTTATTCAGTATTTATTTTACAAAAATATAAGCACATGTCGGTATTTACAAAATAACTGAGGTTACTATATTTACATAATGTTTATGACATCAAACTAAGCTAGTTAAGAGCTCACTTGCGATTATATATGCACAATGCATGTGACTTATTTAAAACTATTTGCATCCAAAAAAAATTGGTAATTTAAATTACTTGTCACAGTTGAGCTATTTCAAATCACATTGGTTAAGAAAATATCATTTAGTTATATTTAATAAAATATTTGTCAATAATTAATAAATTTGACATCATCATTGTCACAGCGATTAAAGCTACATTATGTCCTTTTGTAATACAGTGAGCATATTTAATATTGTGATAAACAATAAAATAATAAGTAAAAATAGTAATCAAGTGTATTCGGATAAAACAATCGAACAAATCGAATGTTTCATATGAACCTAAACATTTAGTGAACAAATGTAAAATGAATTTGCAACAAAGAAGTATTATTTAACTTACATAATTTATAACATTACTCAGACTAGTCAGTATTATACAATTATTTAAAATTGGAATTTGTTTGAAAAACTATTAGCATACAGAATAAAATACAGTTACGAAATATCTAAGTTATCTCTCCAATAATGGTGACATTTTTTATAATTACAAGTATATGTTTATATAGTTTGAAAGAAAATGCAAATTAATCACTTTACCATAAAAAATCTTGAGTCTTGCATATATAACACTAGAAATCACTTCCCTATATTAATCGATGGCTGTGGCGGAATTGTATGACAACCTCACAACTACTATTTTATTACTTAGGTTTACCTTAATCTGCTATATTATTTAGCTAATTGTTTTAAGTCCATTCATCTATATACAAGGATAACAGGGGCCAGGGTCAACGATGCCGAGGGTAGTGGTGGCCGTTAGTTGCCGTGTACCTGCAGATAACAAAATTGTTTACTAAATAAATTTAGTATTTAGTTCAATTAATAAATCTGTAAGCGCAGTTGTCGGTTCAATTTTCACTCGGGGGAATTGGTTACTTTCATTTCTTTGCTTTGTTAACGAGAGAAAACGAGAGGAGAGGCGAGAAATAAGCGCAACGTTGAGTTGGGCAGAAAGTAAGAAATGAACTCTTAACACTAGAATTCCCCTGCCATTCATATACGTGGGGAACCCTTGAACCAAAACGCATCATTTGTGCAAGTATAAAAAAAAATCATATAGAATATTTAGTACAGTTTACAAAAAAAACTACAACTTCATAATTTAACAGGGGCCTCGCTCTCATCACTTTTTTAATTATCATATTCACTAAATATCGTTCTTACGGTTGTTTTAAATAAATCTATAAGAATCAGTCAAGTCATATTTATTTTTCATACAATAAATCTGCTAGTAAATACTGACTATAAAACATAATATATCACCTGTTGGATCTTTTGTATTTGTTGCTATGATGCTTATTGAAGTGATGTGCCGGGCGACGGTCGCCGCGATATTTGAAGTTATTACTACCCCAATGCAATGTATTTTGTTTTTCCTGAAAAAAGGAAATGGTTAAGTACTTTTTGTATAAGTATAAGTAGTAGAAGAAAATAAACTTGATTCTATAATACCTGGAAAGGATTATATCCGTTCCTATTATTATTAAATCGATTATAATGATGGAATTTTTTAATTTTTTTGCTTCGGCCGCGATCCATTTCGTCTGAGGCATCGTGAGCTCGTTTTCGTTCGTCGCGTCTCTCCTCAAAAACCTGTAAATTAAATTATTGTCAGATCCACTAAGAATATAACCATCTAACAGTAGAATATTCATTATGCACAGTAGACAGTCTTTGACTGTAAACAGGCTGGGGTTGTCCATTCAATCTAAATTCCAAACTCAGTGAAATTTTCATTCATAATAATAAAATTATTCTCATTTCTCTACTTTCTTAAGATTTTCAAACAATGTCTTGAATTGGGACTTAAAGTTGATAACCAAATATCTTTAGACCGCTTTATTTCTGCCAGCACTGCTATACTAAAAAGTGTGAAGAGAAAATAAAACTTCAATAATTTAGAAGTTCTACCTGTCGCGACATTGCACTATGCGTTCCGTTCCAAGAGGAGACGGGCGCTCCGTAGCCGCGATGAGAGAGGCCGTGTAAGTGACGCGCTGTCTCTATAGTCTTAGCGGGTGTGACACTAGAGGCAATGGTGGTTGCAGTGACAGCAGCGGCGGGAGCGGCAGTGGAGGCCGGAGCGGAGGCGGTAGCTGACGCGGATACCTCGCAAGGTAGTCCCATATTAGGTGAATTAAATGCTGGTGGTACAATCGCAGGCGCAGCCTCGCTACGGTCGCTGACAGGAGACATACTACTAACACTTGTATTAGGACTCTCTTCATCTGTACGACGATCATCTTTGTCTTTTATTCTGAAAATAAATTTAAATTTGTTTTTAAATAATGCATATCATATGGACATTATGCACTATGATTATAATTTATTCAAAACTACCAGTTGAAAGTAGAAGTAGTCGATGTTTCATAATTAAAGAGAACTTACTTTTTATTAGTATCACCATTAAGACTAGGGCTCAACAATGGGCCACTTTTTTCCTTGGAGACAGTCCAGGCGTGGTGCATTGCTTTGGTCGTGACTATAAGGCCTTGTGACGACTCACACCGACTAGGCTTTGGCTTACGAGCTGGCTCATCACCCAGTCTCTCACTACGTTCATCACTGCTGGACTCTGAATCATATGGCACTAATTTAGAATTACCATTTCTTTGAACATGATTTACGACATCTCCTTTATTCATTTGTTCCTCTAATTTTTCCAGTGGTGATTTCAATGGTTTAACTAATTTGCTCATTGTTACTGACTTTTCTATAGTTTTAGAACTTGTACAGCTTATAGTTTTGTTGTCTGAGTCAATTTTAGAAATCTTCGGTTTAATGTGACATTCTTCAGTATGTCCCTGTTTCTTTATGGTAAAGCTAACTTTTCTTTCTTCATCTAATTTATAGGAAGATTTGTCACCACTGCCATTTGAAACCTTGGGCCCTATCATTACTTTTTCTACTTCACCATTCTGTTTTACAACCCAAGGTTCAGATATGGAATTACTTGACTCCATAGATTTACTTAATGTTGAATTTAAAATTATAGGTTTCATTTCAGATTTTAAAGAATCAGTACTACTTGTGTTTAAAATGATAGGTCTTCTTTCATCATTTCTGTAAAATGTCAATTTAAGAGGACTCTTTTCTCTATTTAGAACACTATCAGAGAGCTGTGGTCCATAAACAACATTAGAGGTAGATGCAGTTGGTACAGTTGAATCTTCTATTGTATTATCCTTCTCAAAGAACATAATATAAGCATTAGTGCCCAGTACAGCTGAGAGAGGCAATGGTCTAACAGAGCTGTCATCAAATTGGTAATAATTGCCATTAGGTGCTTGGCCTATTGCAGTGTAATGTCCACAATTTTGGGAAGGCCCTAGATGAGTCACCAAACTTACTAATTTATATGACTGTAAGAAACAAAATAAAAATGATCTTATATGTATTCATGGAACAAAAATTAATAGTGTGCATTTGTATAATAGCATGTGACAATTATTTTATAATACTTACTAGTTGTTGTTGACCAATTTTATTATACATATATTTGCCTAGATTAATCTTCTTTCGAAATTGAACATGTTTTGAGAGCTTCCCACCAACCAGAGAAAATCGTTTAAGAGCAATACAAAGTACCATTGGTGCTCTTTCTATAAAAAACTGTTTCGTTGCTGACACCTATAATATAAAAAATATATAATATATATATCATGATTGTTATTTTTATTTATTTAATTCATAAATTATGAACTCAATTATACCTTTTTGTTACATGCTTCACATTTGTATCCTAGATCTTCTAGTCTCTCCCTTGAAAAAAATGAGTCCAGTGCTTCATCTAATGTAGAGTGTTTTCTGATATCTAATAATAAGTCCTAAAAATTATATTTATTAATAGCAAAATATGTAACACAAACTAGTGTTTTTTTTCTAGGGGAACCTGGTGTTGAGACACTCCATTTCCTTTACGTAATGGAATTCAACACCAAGCCATCTCGCTGTGTCTCCTTACTAGAGAGACAAAATGAAAGTAAATTGTTCCCTGAATGGGAATCAATCCCCAATTATAGCATTTACAGTAAGATGCTGTGCTACCTCACTATAACAGTCTGTATGTATTTAAAAATATAATTACCTGGAAATGCTGGTAGGTAGTAGATAAATGTTGACAGGCAAGACAGCGGACAGTTGATCTTAAGTAACCTCCAAGTATTTGGTTTAATGGAGTTGTTTCTTTGCTATATTGGTCCAATTTATCAGAATTTACAAATCGAGATAAGTAACACTTCTCCATTGCTTCCACAAGATATCTGAAAAAATATATTAGGTGTTAGCATTTTTTGAGATAAGGGTTTAAATGGTTGAACCTATTATATTTAATAAAGATACAAAAATACTTTTTTGTGTATGGACTGCACTGGACTAACTGGACTTAAACTACAAAATTATATAAATTTGTTAAACATGGTCTTCTAGAAGTTTTTAAACAGTCTCCTGTATATATCATGTGGAATTCTTAAGTATGAAGAAAATCAAATAGCACAACAACTGGCCTCTGGTATGGAAAAAATAGGATACATATTTTGCTTTGAGTATGTTTGCTGCAGTGTTGCCTCTGGTTAAAAAGGTGTGTGAAAATAATAAAATATACTATTATTCACCTTAAAAATTCATGGGCGTCTTCTTGATGTCCTGGAGTTAGATGTCTACAAATGAGACGCAGTTTAGAGTACACTTGCCAAGGTTTGATTGGTGCACTGCCATTTTTTTGTGTAGCCATAATAGTAGTTCGCATGCCACAAATGACACAAGCTTCTAAAATAAAAAAATATATTAAATACTAGTGGCCCCCTGTGGCTTCGCCCGCTTGAACTACATGATTATTCATTTAATAAACAGAATTGACAGTCAAATGTGTTGATGTCATTGATTAATTTAATATAAAATTTTGTTAAATGTTAAATTATTAATTATGGTAAAAAAATTATGATATTCTTTGTAAAAGAACTGTAATGATTGCATATTACAGAAATCGAATTGAATAATCGAATATCGAAATCAAATCCAAAATAATTAATTGAATATTGAATCGAAAATATTTAATTGAGAACCCCCTCTTTATTTTGAAAGTCGGTTTAAAATACAGTTTTATTACAAACAAATACAGATTTATTATAAGTATAGATTGCTATATATTTGCAGGCAAACTAATACCATGAGTTCATTCAAATGACTATAACTGTTGTAAGTGTCCCTCACATGTTAAGCTGGATTAAAACAAAGAAATTGATGAAAGTTTAACATAAATCAGTTCAGTACTTTCAGAGATTAGCATAACCATATATACAGACAGGCAAGAAATTAAAAAAATATATTTTTATTTTCTATTATTTGTTTTAAGTGTCCCTCTCCATATCAGCCAGAAATACTAAATGTACAGACAAAATATTTTTACTGTTTTGTTATATATAAATATGTCATTCGTTTGGCATGTTTCTAACCTTGTTGGCTACATTTGTCTGCATGAACAGCTTCAGATACAAGCCAGTTGGCAAATGCGGGTACATGAAACAAAGCTTGTAGAGTCGAGTTAAGGTAACAAGTATTGCCAACATTTTGCATGCCTGCACCAGCTGCCCAAGCATTCTGCCATCCTAGTTGCACTTTCTCAACAGGAAAAAATACTCTTTTTGGTTTAGGTAAACCTTCATCCCCATTTTTTGTGCCCTCTGAAAATTCAAGTAGGTACATTAAATTTTATTAAAAAAATTTTTCAAGAACAATATCATTCTACAATTATTAGTAAAAGCAATTGTCATATATTATAAACTACTTATATACGTAACAACGTTAAGTATTACATTTTTTGTATAAAATGTTCAGTGCCATAGTAAATATTGACATCACGAAAAGATAACCTCACGTACTTTCGTAAATATTATATGTAAACTACATAAAATAGGTTAAATTAGTAACAAGAACTTACCAAGAGACTGACTGCTAGAATTGATTTCTTTTTTAAGAAGTTTACCATATAGCACTGGTTTCTTAGGTCGTATAACCACATATTTTGACTTTAACCCATCTAGAACATTGCTTTGATAGTCACCAGATTCTTCAAATTCAATCTTGGACAGCAATACACTTTTTGCTGATGAATAAAGTCTACTATCTAATAATGAAGAGTTTTGAGATTCTTCAGCCTTAAGAGATAAACGCAACGCGTTTGATACTGGGTCACAAATTGTAGTGGGCATTTTACCTCCAAAACTGCACTATCACGTCACAATATTTATCAAATTACAATGTTACACATGATAATTAACAAAATCGAACGCTGTTATTATAATAAAAAAGCGATTGAAATGATGTTTTTTAAAAAACCATGTGTATATCTTAAAATAATGAGTTCAAAGCACGGAAAAGGGAAAACGCACACAATCCAACCATACGCGGTGGTAAAAACCATAAGCTATAGACTATTAGTCTATACTTCTGTAGCTTATGATTTATATCTATGGTCGAAGACTATTTAAATTTTAAGTAATAGAATATTATCTATTGCTTTGGGTAAATGTGTTCTGAGGTTTAATTAAAAGATACTAAATACTATTGTCTATGAAAAAGATGAGACTACGGCTTCTGAAGTCCGAGCTTGGTTTCTAATTAATAGGTACTGAACGGCATTTGAATTTAACTGGCCATAAATTCAATTTATAATTTATAATTATAAATATATAATTTTTAAGTTAATATAATTGTCGAACCATAAGTACGGTATTGTTTTTTAAAATAAACACGATAAAAACACATAGCGTCTATATGTGTTCAACGTAGTCGGACAGAGGTTCCGAGGACGTAATTACAATAAGTGACACATATCACTCAAGAACAACACTACACACTAGATACTTTCCAATCAGGGCTTTCGCCTACAAGCAACTGTCCGTTTAACACAATTCCACTGCTTTTATTGTCTTTTTCACCTAAATCTACCCACATTTACACTTGTACGCTAACAGTATATAAAATCTTTTATCTTTAGGCTAGCCCCACACACAATATTATTGACAATATTTCGTCGTAAAGGATTGAGTGGAAGGTTCGTTCCGTTTTTTTTTCCTTTATTTTCCTTAAAAGCATAATAAATAATCAACTAATATATTGCCGCGAGCCCACACACGACAATATTACTGACAATAACACTGCCTCCCCCCGATATTGACATGGCAAAAACAGAATTTCAAGAAGTCGACAATAATATTGACAACCGGACGACAACACACAATATTATTGACAATACGTATTTTATTGACAATATTATAGTACGTGTGTGGCTAGGCGTAGACTTCATCAATGCAGGCAAGCATGCACATTAACTAATATTACTATAAATTTTGAATTTTAAAAATAAAAACCAATATTTTTAAATGGTATTTACTAAGTGCTTATAAATTATATTATAAAACAAATTAATTACACTTTGCAAATATTATTTACTTGGATTTTTATTGGATTAGAAATCTGATTAAATTATGGAATACGTCAAGCATTTAAAAATATATTTAATTCAAACTTTAATTTTTACACACTTAAATAATATAGATTCCATGTTAAGTCACAAAGTAACGATGCGAAAAACAAATCTCTATTGGTTCATGGTTGCTTTTGCTAACTAGATAGGTGCCTACTAATTCTGTTGCTACTTGGCAGTTGGCACTTGCATACTGACATTTGTCAAAGTCAGCATAAAAATTATTAACCTGCTCTTTGAGCAGTTTGATTGAAGGTTTTTTAGATTAAATGAAAATATACATAATCATTGCAAATACATTATATTAATATTTTAAACAGCATATGAAAAGTGTTTACGCTTCAAGTACCAATTACTATTTTTAACAAGCTTATTTTTGGGTAGGTAGTGAGCGCCGGTGAAATTGTGATCATGGCGAATCCGTCATCAGGCGTTGGTAAGTTTTTCGTTTTGTATACCATACGTATTTTTTACTATAACCACTTAATTGTGGTATAATATTAAATAGATTTTTTTTGCTTACCCTTGTTATATTTATTTCAGTGGTTCCTAGAAATTTTCGTCTTCTAGAAGAACTTGAGCAAGGTCAGAAGGGAGTGGGCGATGGAACAATTTCTTGGGGACTCGAAAGCGATGATGATATGACCCTGACTCACTGGACTGGCATGATAATTGGTCCTCCTAGGGTAACTGTTTTTTTACTGTATTAATTCAAAGATATGTTTCATTTTTATATATACATATATTTTATTGCATATATAGGTACATTAATTTATCTTGTTTGTACTTTAAAAGATGTCGTGCTTAAACATTGCCTTCTGTAATAGTCAACAATGCTACTAAGCAAATTAGATTATGTTAAGAATACATTATTATTGATTACTTTTGTTAGGCATCAGTAAAAGTGCTTTTGTTTGATATTTATATTACTAATAGTTATTTAAAATGAGTAATAATATCTGTTTATATTTAGACTCCTTATGAAAATAGAATGTATTCACTGAAAATTGAATGTGGAACAAGGTATCCTGATGAGCCTCCAACTGCTAGATTTATTTCTAGAATCAACATGAACTGTGTCAACAGCCAAACTGGACTTGTAAGTGTAGTTATTATATTTTGTAAATCAAATAAATACAATTGTTAATGAATTGTTCATTTTTCTAGGTTGATAACAGACAAGTTCCGATTCTGGCCAGATGGCAACGTGATTATACTATCAAAACGGTTCTGCAGGAATTGAGACGTCTAATGACTCTTAAGGAAAACATGAAGCTTTCTCAGCCACCAGAGGGTAGCACTTTTTAAATATTGTCTCAATAACCTAATCTGCTCCTACTTTGCTAAATTATAAGATGTTATATTATTTTTTTGTAAATCCAATCTAATAAATTTGTAGTTATAAATATTTGGCATAATTTCAAGAACTGCTATATCAGTAACATAAATATGTTAGCATAAATAAAGATGATCTTTATGCATTTACTGTAGGTAGTCTTTACAATACACTCACTCAAAATGTTTAGTGAATTATATGATGACTTACAGTTTGAAAATGTTCACTTTGAATTAAATGGTCATTACTTACTTATAGGGTAACATTCATTTATTTATCTCTACCTAAATTATTGTGGCCTTTCAAAGTCCAACTTGTTTTTTGGATAGTTATGGCTACATTTATTATCTTATTTTTTGGGTGACTGGTATTGCCTGTGCTTTTGAACAATATATTAATTTGCACTACAGAGAGTAATTTTTTGTTTTTGAATATAGGCATAATTCCAAAGCAAACTGAAAACATTAAATTTAAGATTAAAGTTACTTCTATAGAAATATAACCCATAACAAACAACACATAAATAATTTGAAGAAATGCATATTTTTCTTAGTTTGTCAAGTGTAAAATATTTTAAGAATTTATTTCTTAGAGACTTAAGATGAAGTACTACTGTTTTATTGTAAGGCTTTGCATTGTTTGTTTCATATAACAGTTACACCATTTTATATACTATATGTCTACAAAATGGCTTGTCTACATATTAATTTGAAAGTAGATCCCTTTAAGCCATATATTCCACTTTGCGTGATTTTGTTGTTACAAACCAAAATGCTAAGTCAAATTCTTTCATAGCATTAATATTTTTACCAATGTATAACTAGCAAAAGGTAAATAAATCAAATAATACTGTCAAAAATGTTATTATTTCTTTGTCTACATGTACACATCTAGGCTGCAAGAGGTTGTTAGAAAAAGGTTAAGAAAATCCACCGACAATTTTCATTTTTATTCAGAGAAAACATTTAAGCAAAACATTTAAACAAATAGATAAATTATATGATACACTACATTTAAAATTAAACATTACACATAAAATACTGTAAATAATTACTAAAATTATTTCTATTGGCAAGGTAATATAAAATCTTAAATCAATTTAATTTTAATGGATACATTCATATAAAGTTCAGAATGATTTATATTTTATATACCTACTATGATTTACGGCAACTTTAAAAGCCTACTTTGTGCCAATACAGATGGCTACCAGGTACACATTAATTAGAATATCAGTTACTACTAAAGCTACTTACGAGATAGATTGAGATGTTGATATTTTTTTAAAATTTAGACCTATTAATATTGAAACTTTATAGAATCCAATAAGTTTGTCATCGTAGTGCACCTTTTTTAAATAATTATGTATATGTATTGCACATATTTAATAAACCATGATAAACAAATTCTTTTAAAGGAATGATTATCACAGCAACCTGCCAAATGTTAATAAAATTATACAAGGAGTTGCTAATTGTAATCAAATGTAGAAGTATTATTGATAATTTAATTAAAATAACGGTCCTAGCTTTAATTAAAATACACAGATATTTCAATATTTATTATTTGTTATTGCTTACATTAAAGTAGTTACGTAACTAGACTCAGTAAGAAAATATACAAAAATAATTAATGGGATGCGATTGATAAACTAATACAAATTTACAATCACATATAATTTATATATAATTTTACATATTCTATTATGGCGGAGGGAAGAGAGTATTAATATGTGCTCCGAACATTTCCAAGCTCGTCGACTTGGAATTCATATGCTATAAGCTATCCTAACTTTATCTGTACCTACAATACTATTTGCATCATACAAAAGTTAAAAACAAACTAAAACTGTATAATTGATTTCCGTTTGCCGGCGTCTTACTGGAATTATACCGCTAAAAAAACTAAGTTTTAAAAGTTTTACTTTAGATACTATATTTAAAGACTTTTATTGCACGTTTTAATTGTAAACAAACACGACATACATCATTACGTAATTGCAATAAGTAAGCCTATTTTTATTGTACTTCATAATCTACAAATAATTTTAATTGATTAGTCAGTTCTATGCCAAAATAAAATGTTTATTAAGGAGTGCAGGGATTTTTTTTTATTTTTTATATTCAATCATTAATAATTTTATAATCAATATAGGTAAGTGTTGTTAGTATCTTGTGGAATATTCGGTCCAAGAAGTCTCATCAAATATTGTTTATTAACATAATAAAAAAATTAAGTAGGTACTAATTTAAGCACAATGAAATTTTATAAAACAAACGATGAAAACGTAGAAATATACTACATAGTAAATATACTAATTAACGGTCAACCTAAGACAGGACGGAAATTTTTGAATCAACTCTGGGTAAATTAATTTTAGTACAATTTTAAAAATATTCACATTAGACATGTTGAGAACAAGTTATACAGGATATGACATCTTACATATTTCATAGAATACAATTATTCATAAAAATAATTAAATCCCACTCCAGAAAATGAAATATTTTCATTTTTCGCTCTGGGGACAAAGGGCGACGTTGAAATCCGCCACTAAATGATTAATGCCTCCACAATTCGGCCGAAAGTGGGTAGCGGAGTGTCTTAATACTAGGGTCCCTCTGCCTACCCTGCAGCATGCAGAGCACAGCATGAAGCTGATATTTGTTCTACTAAACAATAGTGTACATTTTATTTACATAAAATGAAAAATAAAAAGCAAACAAATGTCTCAACCAGTTTGTTAACTATTTTTCGACATTATGTAATGAAAATTTTACGTCAAGTGATATTGTTATTTCGGAGGTTGGCACATGTTAATAAATATGGATTATTATGAGCCTAATCTTTGGTCTATTAAAAATACCATAAAATTAGATCCAAAATCTTAAAGTTGTTTAAAAGTTATGTTGTGGATGAAATATGCACAACTTATAATTTCGAATTGAACTTAATTTCTATAAAATAAACTATTTATTTACAATAATTTAAATAGTTATGTACATAAATATTTTAATATACAACATTTAATTTGTTCAACAATAATCTTATTATATGCACTACTACAATAAATGAAAAAAAAAACAATTAAAATTAAGGGCTCTCAGGCAGTAGTTTTGACTACTGCCTACTCGCAATGCAGTGCTTATTACTTATCGCGCATGATGAAACAGTACATTATGTCTATAAAGCACACTAGGGTATCTTTTCTGTACCTTAAAATATTATATGCAGTAATATTTTGTTACACCTTTATAATAATAGCCGTTCGAGAAGCTTCTATGCTATTGAAAAGCCTTTCTATCATGCAGCTTTGATGACAAATGAGTTTTACCATGCAAACTTACAAAATAAATGTTATAGCACCAAAACAGTACAACGAAATTTACCAGTGGAATCCGAAGTACAATAAAAAGATTCTATTTTAAGAGAATGTATTTCTTTATGTCAATATAAGTTCAGAAGTTTCATACTAAATTAATAAATAAAAGATGTGCATTATAATTTTATGTACGTCTTAAAATAATGTACCTAATATTTTAAATTTACAATGCAATAATAAAATAAGATTAGTTTTAGGTCTCAATTAACATTCTCATAAAATATAAAAGAAATTATATATGTTGCGTGACTGACTCAGATTTATATATTTCAAGATATTCATATTTTTATAAATTATTTTGTAATTAAAATATTAAAAAATAACCGTTGTAACGACTATAATTTATAATCTGCATAATTGCACGTCATCACAAAATCTAAGACTTTTTGTATATAACAACGAATCGTTATCAAGATATTCTATAATGGGATAAAGAAATATGAATTTGTTAAGTAATTTTGTGCAAGGGATCATTAAATAAGGAAGATTTAATTAAGAAGATTAAGGCACAGCAAAGTTATCCAGACTCAAAACAGCAAATTTCTACGATTGCACAACAGATTGACCGTGCTGACTAACTTACAAACATAAGGACATTTATTCCTATTTTTTTTTAAGATACAAAATATCATAACGTCGATACATATTTGAAATGATTTTTAATATTAATGCAACTTTCATAGTAAGTATTCTTGTAATATCCAGCAAAATTTATTATAAAATTCAGTTCCCAATCCTTTTTCACTAGTTTTAAGTATCCAAAAAATGAGTGTAATGCTCACAAAACGAATCGCTTTAACCCTGTTGACCTAATGTTAATTTATAAATATTATAAATGCGTCGGCGAGAAAAGTATCAAACATAGAATGGCCCCACACAAATACTTAGTTCAAAATCTTACGAAGCTTCTGAAACGTTTCAATTACCTAATTAGGTATTAGGAAAATATATCTAAAAACTTACCAGTATAAATATTTGGCCACACAAGGGGCAATATTATTATGACGCCTATCAATATCGTTGAAACATTAGAATCGAAATTGCGATGAAAATATTTACATTTATGTATAGGAAAAGTCTATATAGGTATAAGTTACGTTAGCTTTACGCGTTGACGATTCTCAGTTACACATGAGTAAAGACAGTAAGAATTATAATATTTTTGGTGTGGATAATTCAATACTTAATTATATATATCAGTATTCAATATAATATGTTTTTATTCTGTTGTATTTTAAAATGCCTTCTGTATTAGTCTTTGATCAATGGAGCTATTTACATTAAGTTACCATAAATTCTCTTTTCTTTTTGTGTATACCTTGTATATATTACGCGTTCTTTTAAAATAAATTATTGCTTTTATGATAGAAAGGTTAACCTCATCTAATGTTCATATTACAATGTTATCTTTTGGTGATCATATAAAATAGGATGTTGATGCGAATATATTGCTTCTATTGCTGTATCGTAGATTATTATTTTTAAAGCTTATATATAGTAGAGCTTATATAAAGTAGATTAGGTTATAGTGAAATTAGGAAATATATATGGAAGGAGGGCATTACCTTTAAGCTCTCTATTTGTTTTTATTAAGGTTTAATCAATTTTGATTTGATTGTTCAATAGGCAAGTGTAAAATCTCCATTGCAATTTATAAATACAAATAATGTTAGAATTTTTGTCATCTACTAAATTTAAATATTTTGAAAATAATTTCAATGAAGCAACCCTTTGCTAGTTATAATATGTTACGTTTACAAAAAATATATAAATATTTTTACACAAAATAAACATTATAAATGCCTATAAAATGACGTCATCATTTCAAGTGAATTAATATTTTTTTTAATCTAAGCATTTCCAATTCTAATTATAAAATTGATATATTAAACCTAAAAGGTATGATAAAGTATAGAAGCATACAAAGTTATCAGTGTCCACGTCACAATGTAATATATTCAGCTCCGTCTTTACAATACTTGAGTTAAGGCTACTTCAGTTAATTTATTATTATTAATTTCCATGTGGGCCTCAAATGCCAAAGAGCCGGAGCTGGGGCTACATTCACCCTTAAATGAGCAGAACAACAAATCAGTTAGTGTTATTTATATGATTTATATTCGGTTCTATTTTTTTTATTCTACTAGATGTAGATAATAGTATTCATAAAAATAATTAAGTAATATATTAATGTAACTAATAATTTTTTACTGTTGACAAATAATTTTCTTTTGCCTGTTTACATTGTCGTATCTATAGATATTTTGCACCTAGGGCCTCCAGTAGTTAGATAGTACGATTCACGAAGACGCGCCCCTCTCATTCTCTTAATCGTTTACAGTCCAATTGTGCAATATTTTGCCAGTGTACGACAAAACTACTAATACAATTTTATACTTTGTTTGAGTTGTTCAAATTTCATGTTATTATTAATAATATCAGACTAAAGAAATCTTATATATATATTTATATCTCTGGCTTTTAAATACGCTAAGATTTCCTAGACATGTTGAAAAAAAATATTTAAGAGAGCCACTTCTTCGACAAGACTGACGCCGGCGTCAATTTCCAGAACAAATAGTAAGAGACGCGTCTTCATGGATGACACTATAATGACAATCTGGCATGGACTTAAATATTACAGTGGCGTGTTTATTTGCACATTTAATTATTTTTTCAAATTAAATATAGGAAAATGCAATTTGGATGAAAAAATGCCATGCATTCTTGATTTTAGCTTTGAATTGTTCTTTTCCTATAAAGGTTTTCAATTTGTTGTCAGACTTAATATTTTGTTAGTAAACATAGTAGGTGTACGTAGCACGGCTAGTACGGCTAGCACAGGCCGTGAAGGCGACGCGCGGAGGGCGCGGGGCGCGCGGCCGCCAGCAGGCGCAGCAGCGGGCGCCCGCACAGCGCCACCAACCCACCGCCGCCCCAGCGCGCCGCGCTCGCACTCGCCTCCTCCACCTGCCAATCACATTACGAAAGATATTTTAGAAACTTTGGAGCTGTTCAAAGCCATTCTGACCACTAAACTATTTGTTCTTATCAAACTACGTCGAAACTCTTATTCGTTTGTTATATACTTACATGCTTATATATGTTGTTATTGTATAAAAATGAGAAAATTTAATAAATTCTACGATTAATATATCGACTGAACTACTAAATGATAAACATTATTTATATAACACTATTTATGTATATATGATATAGATCATTTTTATATTACATAAATAGTAGATATATTAATCGTACCAATATACTTAAAAACACAATAGATAGAGAAAAATATATATATCAAACACGATTACAGTACATTAGAACGACTACAGTAGAAACACGATTATTCGGCCCTCAGTTATACGGATTCGCGATTATCCGGACTCACCGCGATAAATTATTTTACACAACCTATTACACTGAAATCTAAGAAAATTGAAATGTACGTGAACATTACACATATGTATTTACGTATATAAATCGTATGTTGAAAAATGTTATTAATTAATGTTCTTAATAAACGTTGATTTTCGTTGATATGTATTTGTTGCTTTTAATAGACATATAACAAATTTGTGCTACATATGAAAAAAATCAACTTTTCTTTATACATTCGATTATCCAAATGACTAACGAAAACAATTATATAACAACTATATATGTAGATATATAGAGTAGTTATAATCAATTGTGATTATAAAAGATTACAACAGAATTATTTATCATCCATTAAAAGTAGTGTTTGACCGAAACTAGGTTTTCAGCCGACACAGAAGCCGAATCTTATTAATATAAATTAAAACTTATATACCCCGTTCTGAAACTAGTTCACCTTTACACACTGGACTATATTGTTAAAACCATTGAGTTGAATATTTATATATGATTTAAATATTATTTTTTGGATTTATATATGATTTAATTATTTTTTTTTTCAATGCAAAATAACTGTTCAACGGTTTATTATATAATGCAATTTATAAAATCAGTAAAATAAATGTATTTTTTTAAAATAAAACATAAAATTAATGGTTTTCAACTCTACACTTATATTTGTAAAAGAAAGCGTCTGTACTTTCCAATGATTGCCATGATCGGACGGTAGACATGTTATAGCAAAGACAAAGATGGTACTTTACCTCAGCAATACGATTAAGTGAGCGAGACTCCCTCAGGCGACTCTCCTTGCGCGCGGCGCGACGTCGCCGTCCCCCCGCGCCTCCGCCTGCACCACCCCCGCCTCCACCCCTCGCGTCCCCGCCGCCGCCGCCTCCGCCACCGCTGCTGTTTGACGACGTCCCTCCTAATAAACAATGTATGGCTTAACGTATGGCTTAATCAGAGTGCTTGAACGGTTTCTAAAACCCGTGTCAGTCATGTTCACTTTTATCTTTTCGCTGGGCTAGCCCGCACACAGCAGGGTAGGCAGAGGGAACCTAGTGTTAAGACACTCCGTTCCCACTTTCTGCCAAATTCTGGAGGCATTGCGTGTTGAATGGCAGAACTCAACGCCGCGCTTTGCCTCGACACCAGAGCGAAGAAATCGATATATAAACGTAAATAAATATTTCACTTCCTCGAGTGGGAATCGAATCCACAACCGCCGCTTTACAGTCACACCCTTGTGCCGCTGCGCCACGACGGCCTCACTACCACCAAGTTAGTAATTTAGCTTTAAAATTTTTCAATTTTCTAGAAATATTTTCTTTTCTTTAGTGTGAGAAGACATATTATAATATGTAAAAATAGAAATTAACCGAGGTTATCCTAGTGCAATTAGACTCTTATAGATAATTTAACATTGTTAACACAAGTTTAAAAAGACAATAAAATGGCTACATCAATCTTTTGGAATAAATCGGAGATCAGAATAAATTCTTTTTGAATTAAGTAAATAAAACTTTGAATAAATGGTGCAGTGTTTATATATGTATACATAAATGATTAATTCTGCTGTACATGTGTTTGTCATCTGTCCACTTTTCCGTCGCGTCCAGACTGTCTGTAAAAGAAGACTGTAGCAAATCAGTTAGAATACCATGCGTGTGTGTGGAGGCGGCAGGCGCGGGAGCGGGCGCAGGCGAATTGGCGGGGCGGCGCTCCTGGCTGTCACTGGAGTCGTCGTGCGAGTCGCGGCGCGCGCGCTCCGCCGGTGCCGCGCCTGCCTCCGCCGCGCGCTTCTTCTTCTCCGAGTCGTCGTCCGACAGGTCCGAGGACGAGCACGAGCCGGCGCGCGCCCGCCGCCGCCGGCACTCCACACGCTGGCGGCGCGCGGGCGCGGGCGCGGCCGGCGGAACGGGCAGCGCGGCCGTCGCCGGCGGCGGCACCTCGTCGAGATTTACCTGAGCATTAACATTTCTAAGTGAAATAATTTAAAAAAAAACTAATAATATTATTCAGAGGCTTAACACTATGTTATCTCTACCTACCTTGCTATATGCAGAACGCACCGTGAAACACCAATCAAGCGCGACTTGTTCTTACCCACCAAGTGTTCTGTACCAATTTCATGATTGTAGATCGATGGGAAAATGGCTTACTTGCAGGAGTATGCACTGATTTCATTTTGTATGAATTGCACTACGAATAAGTTTATAATGATTTTATTCTATGATATACCTAGAATTTTTTTCTTTATTTGTATTTTCAAATCTCACTTCTTGCCAAATTTCACAATTGTTAGATACCAAAAAACTAATTACCCTATAGGTTTTCATCACGCCACAAAATGCAGAAAAGACATTGCATAAAAGCTCGTATCATTTCGATTATATTAATTTAAAGTTAACGTAATCAAAAGATGGATATTTGATAATAATTTTAACTGATGCCTTCACGCGATCTTGAGGTCTTGAATAGTCTTGACAGATGGATAACAGAGTTAGTATTACTCTGTTAGCTCTGTTGCTAAGATTTTCTTTTTTTTTCTTTTAAGATACTTCACCTTAAAAAATATTATTATTTGAAAAATATAATGTTACTACAAAATATACGTAAATAGCTTACTACTTTAGTGAGATTATCTGTTCGCTGCGAAGAGCGTGCGAGGTGCAGGCGGCCCTCGGAGCGCGAGCCGCGGCGCGCGTCCACGCTGCACGCCGCCACTGCGCCCTCCTCGTCGTCTTCTTCTTCACGCACGATGCTGCACTTGCGCGATCTCTGTTTAAATAAAATAATTATTTTTTTCCGGGTGCGCTACTTAATAATGACGTAAGTGTTATGCCGGACAGGTATGCCGCATGCCTAAAGCGTTTTGGGCGTAAATATGTACTGATTGGACTCCCAAACTGTAAAAGGCGAATCGGCAGATTAAAACGGAGATAGTAAAACGAACTGCATTATTACATGCACGACTCGTGCACAATAACACGAAATAGACAAATTCTTGTCTATTGGAAGAACTATATTATGTATTTTTTTTTCACAGACTTTTTAGCTATATCGTCTTATCTGCATATAGCAGATTAGACAGAAAAAATCTAATACTAACTCTTGTCTATTTTATTCTCTATTTTCCCTCCTGAATTCAAAATACATATTATCGTGTTTCGAGGGTGTGCGAGTGTGTTCAGTGTTCAACGCTACACTCTGTCTTACCAGACCTAGGAAAGGAAAAATATTCATTTTTCTGACTAAAGAATGTAATAACTTACTACTTAAAAATATAATAACTAAGTTTTAAGATACGAAATTTGTGTAAACAAAAATAATGTCCAAACTGGTGTTTTACTTTAATGAGTTGTTACATACCGGCGGCACGTCCTGCGGCGTGCGGGGCGCGGCGGGCGGCGGCGGCGCTAGCAGGCCGCGCGGCGTGCGCGCTACGCTCAGCGCTTCCGGCCGACGCGCACTCTGTCGTGCCTCTTGTCTGATCAAACACAATAAATTTTAATATTTAACCATTTTACCAGAGGCCTTCGCGGCAAAGCTTCTTATTGTAAAGTGTAACACCTAACAATTGTAAGTTTGATAAAAATTGGAGAAAAAGCATCAGTCCTACAGTAACTTACCACTTAAAAGAATTAGATTTAAAATATCTTTCGTGAATATGGTAATTAAGGTAATATTCGGTCGTTCAATTGTCATTTATCGAGTGCATCATCGCGCGCACATTTTGAAAAAAAGGATCAAAAAAAATCTTAGATCAAAATTAAATATTGTGTAAAAAATTCACAGTGAATATAAAACCATTATAAACCAAAACAAAAAACCGAACAATTGAATGAATGATTAAAGAATTTGAAATCGTAATTAGGTTTAAAGTGAAAAATAATTGTTACTTAAGAAGGATATTGTAACATAGAGATCAAAGATAGATTTAGTTCTCTCGTCGTCAGGAATCCCAGTGGTTCCAATGATATTGTGCTTATGACTTGTGCTTCTGAGTTAAACTCGGTGCTAACGCGGTTTTTCTCTCTCTTGGACAACGGGAATTTTCCCATTGATTGATTTCACGGCTTTCAAAACGGTCGCAAATGAACTCTTGGTGTACCTAACTCGCTGCTGACCAACCGCCATTAAGGGCGCTTTATACAGCTATGGCTATCAGCCTAGATGTCGCAATGAATTTTGGTCGGGAAAGGCGGAAAGCTCTTTTATCAAGTTTACCATCTTCCGGACTCCCCGGGAGATTATGCAATTAGGTAACCAGTTTCCATAATGGACGGAGCGAAAAGGTCGTTGTCGACGGTTTATGTTCAGAGAGTAAGACCATTAATGTTGGGGTACCCCAAAGTACAGTACTATACCCTGTTACAGCAACAACGTTGTTTAGTAATAATCTTCCTTCCAACGTGTTTCCTAAGCGCTATGATTCGGCGATTGATTTCAATCGTCGGATAAACAAACACTTTCACACTCAAGGGGTGGCAATCTAGGCGTAGAGCTTTATGCGTTCTTCCCCATTCTCATGTGCCACTATCTGCGATGGCAACAGAATATGAATATACTAGCTTTTACCAGTGGTTATGCCTCCCTAGTCAAATGGGAAAACTACAAGTTGTATGACACATTATAATATGTACCACAATTCTAACTATTCTATATAAGCCTAATATAATTTTTAAAAAATCCCAAAAATTAAAAAAAAATTCAAACAAAATAAATAATAAAATTATCGTTATAAAATAAAACGCCTCATTCCGAAATCGAGTCGTAGGTATTGGCGATAATGTTCAAAGTTGTTTAACTTTTAATAGTATTTTTGTAGTAGTAAGTACTTATGTTATTGGTATCTATGCGTAACTGTGTCCCACGAAATACAGGTATGGATAAACATAATGAAATAAAAAAAATCCTACATCTAAACTGTTGAAGTATCTTGATTAATTTCTTTAGGTACGAGTTTAAAATATTTTTCCTTTTCTGATGTTCCCGTAAAAGGAGCGCTGACGCTTCCATCCTGTACAGCCTATATGTAAAAGTAATTCAAATCAGTAGTTCCTGAGATTAACCCATACAATCAAACATCTCTTCAGCTTTATATATTTTCACCCATTTTTTTAGCTTCACAAAGGAATCATATGGTTGATCATATGCTAACCATATGCAAAGACCAGTGCAAAGAAATGAAAATAAATATTACATAAATATCAAATCTTGTTTACAAAAAACACATCACAATTTTTATACACATTTTAGTATACCTCTTAGATCGTAATTTCCTTTCAGCCAATAAATAGTAAGTTGCCGTAATATGGTTATATTCATTCTTCTCCAACTCTTCCAGTATATGTTCTGTGCTGGCTATTGCACCATTCACCATTTTCTGCAAGATGGCAGCTCGATCATCCTCTGTTAATTCTTGTTTAGTCACTAATGGAGTGTCACAGTCTTCTACAGTGATCCCCTCTCCTGCTGTGACCCATGGATCAGTTGCAATTTCAGATAGAGTTGCACGTTTTTCTGGTTCTCTTACTAGCATTCTTCCTATAAGTCTAAAAAAGAAATTCTTTATGTTATCAAAAAAATATTAGATATAATTATATTATTTTCTTTTATGATAACTTAACTCATCCTTTACAAATGATACGATTTTTAAAAAATTATGCTAATGTTTAAGGAATTTAGCTGCCTTTGAAAAGAAAATTTGTGTTTATACAAGAAATAAAACAAATACAAAATATTATCAAAACTTGTACTCGTATATTAAGCATATTAAATACATTTTCCTATTTTTATTAAGCTAATAATAATTTCCTATCAATTTCTATTATGACATATTAAATCTGATGTTTTCTTTTATACTTATACCTAACAGTTATCAAACCGTAAGCCAATATTAATTACAAAAAAAACTTTTTAAAAATATTTCACAATTTATTCAATGTCAGTTATCAATCTACTAGCCTTGACTAAATTTGACAAAGCAGACAAATGACATGTATAGAAAATACAATATTAAAAATATCCAATTATATATCCAATGTATATTATTATATCCAATTTTTAATAGATCTACCTTTTGCATGAATTTGATACATGAATGGGCATAGTATATTTGCAATCCATGATCATTGTCAGAGTTTCACTGTCATTTGCTTCTTGAAAAGGAGCTTGTCCGCATACCAACATATATAAAATAACTCCTAAAGACCATACATCAACAGCCGGTGCATCATAAGAATCTCCTAAAAGGATCTCAGGTGCTGAATATGCTAAAGAACCACATGATGTTTCTAGTTTTTGTCCTGGACAAAATTTATTACTGAAACCAAAGTCAGTTAATTTCACTACACCCAATTTTTCAAAAAAAACTACATTTTCTGGTTTCAGGTCACGATGTACAACATGTAATCTGAAACAAATATTATTATAATATATATAAATATACATTAAGACAAATTTGGTACTATTCACTACGAACTCAAAGTATGATTATATAGCAAAAATAAAATTTAAAAGTTACCTGTGACAATAAGATATTGCACGAACAATTTGACGAAAGTAATCACGAGCATGAGATTCTGAGAGACCAGTTTCATGTCTCATAATATAATCATATAAGTCACCACCATCTCCTAATTCTAATATTAAGTACAACTTTGTTTGAGTGTCAATAACATCATAAAGTCGTACTACATTTGGATGTTGAACCAGCTTCATGCACCGAACCTTGAATTATTCACTGTTAGTTAAGTTATAAATATTATAAGTTTTTAAGTTATATGCTGAATACTCTATTTGTTTATTGAAAAAAAGCACTTAAAACATTTAGTTTTTTCTCAACAACTTTCATATCACTGTGTTTTAATTTTTCATAGTAAAAAAATTAATGTTGTGTTGATTTTAACTTATATCCTATTTTTTGTTATATTTTTGATTTGTAATCATATATCAGCAAAGAATTGATTTACCTCTTGAAATAAATGAGATTTGGACACTTCATCTAATTTACTCTTGTCAATTACTTTAACTGCAACTTTTTCTCCAGTGAAAACATGCCTGGCTAACTTTACAACAGCAAAATGACCAGATCCCAAAGTGTCAAGTAAATCATATAATCCAGCAATTTTAGCATCGTAGGCCCCACTCCCTGTTCCTACACCACCACCCATTCCACCTCCACAATTGTTCATTTTCTAATATGTATCTAAATAAGAAAATAAATATTAATTAAAAATAAACAATAAGCAATGACTGATGAAATAGTATATATAAAGTTTAATCGTATTTTATAATTTCCATGTAATAAAAAAGAAAAACTTCAGCTTGACTTCATACAAATCGTTTTAGTGATTTGTTAGTGACCTATATGATAATTCTGAATTAACGTTTACATAAAAAATGTTTGGATATTATCAGTAAACAAGAAAATATATTTTTATAAGCATATTACTTTTAAGCTTGATATTTTTACTTACGTGGATAGATTTATAAATTGAAAACTGTTGATAGAAATCCAACACTGAACATTAATGCTGTCAACTAGTTTCATTGATGTTAATATTATATTACTATATTTGGTGCAACAAACGTATATAAAAACAAAAACCAATTGTCAATAACGCATTTCTTTAGTTACAAAATTGCAAAAATTGATTATAAAATATGTGTGTAGCAAGATCGCTATTTCGCCATTTCTTAAAAAACGGTTCAGAAATTACCAACCATAAAAATACATTATTATGTCGTAATTACATATTTCAGTTCGGTAAGGCCTATTTTTAAGTAAGATTTTTATTAATAATAAATTTTATTATATAAGTGTACAACAATATCGATATTCTATATATATTTTTTGTTGAATAATAGTGATTTCTAAACGAGACCATTGTCGATATCAAAGTAGGTATATGAATGACACTATTAAAAAGATGTCAATAAAATGAAACTTTATTTATTACGAGTGGGCCCGTGCGGAGCTACGCCCGCTTGAAATGGAAATATTCATAAAGAAATTGAAAACTAAAGATTCGGTCAATTCAGTAAAACAGTTGTATAAAATAACTGTTACGGCAATTAGCAAATTTGTCGAACTAAGTGCCTATAAACCCGGAAGCTTTCCAGAATCCAATAGTGAAAACCACATCTAAATCGGTTGAGTCTATTCTGAGATTGTAATACTCTGAGTAATCGCTATTACAAACTCTTGTCTATTCTGAGTAATCGCT
>JAEBDU010000030.1:484678-569808 GCA_016802625.1 Heliconius numata
TCTGAGTAATCGCTATTACAAACTCTTGTCTATTCTGAGTAATCGCTATTACAAACGCAAAGACAAACAGACAATTTTTTAAAAAATCATTGTTTTGGGTTATATTACGCTCTTAAAGGTTCTCAATATTTTTTTTTTAAATATCTTCCAAGTACAGACACCGACTCTGTTTCGATTTTATTATAAATATAGATACAGATATGATATAAAGTGCGTTGTATTGAGAATATTGAAGAATATTTTTTTATATATTCGAAAATTTAAAAAATAAATTATTAAGAATTAACATTATATAATGTGACTTTGGTATTTATTATGTTAAATTATTAATTATCATAAGTTATATTTTTTTCAATTTACATATTTTGAGCCTACTGTAGTAGTTTTTTAATTCTATGGTGAATTTTTGAATCCAATCGAATATCGAATCGAAAATCAAACCTCCTTGTTTGAAAGTCGATTTAAAACACAGATTAATTACAAACAAATACAGATATATTATAAGTATAAGTATAGATATGGATTGCTATATATTTGCAGGCAAACTCATGCCTTGAATTCATTCAAATGACTAAAACTTATTTTTAATGAACCGATTTTGATGAAACTTTAGATGTTAAGACAGATAGGCAAGAAATTTATAAAAAAAATAATTTGGCTTTCTATTATTGTTTTTACGTACTTCTCTATCCATTTCAGTCAAAAATATTAAATGTACTGACAAAATGGATTGTCCTGTTTTCTTCCTTCTTGCTCACCATGGGGGAGCGAGGGGAGCGGCATCAGGGAGAGTCCCTATTGCCGGGTTTCACTCTGCACCTATTAAAATAGGTGCGTCTTCGGGTTGTGGCTGTGAAGGCGCTACGTCTCCGAGGGGGGAGTAGTTTTGGGGAAGATGGGGACTAGGAGGGGAGGATGAGCTAGAGTCGCCTGGGCGGTCAGCCCAGCCGGGTGAGACCCTCGGCCCGAGAGAGCTTAGGCGACCGGCGACCGAGGCGACAGCTCAGGAGTCGGATGTTGGGGGGGAGGGAGGAGATCCCTAGGGAGACGGTGCGCATCTGGCGGTCTTGAGTGCCACGGGGCGATGTCCTTAAGGTGCAAGTGCTCTGATACATCAGCACGGCGGAACGCGTTGGATGCGAGCCGGCCGATATGCTCCTCCAGGCTTTCCATCTTGAAATCGCGGTGGAGCGTTCGGTTGCGGACGAAGAATGGGGCCTGGGTGACTCGCCTTAAGGCAGAGTTTTGGACCACTTGCAGAATGTTTCGTTGGCATGGGCTGGCAAGGGAGTACCATCCCCGTGACGCGTATGTGAGGCGAGTCCTCACGTATGTCTTGTAGAGCGCCAGTTTTGTGCACAGCGGCAAGTGCGAACGAAGGACCGGACGCAGCAGAAACAGCGCTGTCTTGGCGGAGCTGGCAGCTTTGCGAATGTGCCCCGTCATGGTCAACCTCCTATCTATCACCACTCCCAGGTAGGTGGCGTGGGGGCTCCAAGGGATCTGCTGGCTCTGTAGGCTGAGCGGAGGAGGCAACTTGAGATGCGATCCGGGAGACGATCTGAGTCTTGCTGACGTTGATGGTGAGCTTCCACTCCGCTAGCCAGTTAGGCAGCAGATTGAGGGCCCGTTGGAGCTTGACGGCGGCGTGAGAAGGGTTGAGCGATTTGGTGAGGAGGGCGATGTCGTCCGCATACTCAGTCCGTTTTAGTCCTCATATCTACTGTTTTTGAAATGCGTAAAAATAATTATGATTATAGGTTAACATGAACTTTGCTTATTAAAGTTTACAAAAATGTATAAGCTTGCACTCATTTCATAGCTTCGTTTGTATTGTAAATTTTCACTTTCAGTCAAATTTCATAATTTTAGTTCTACAGGAAAATACAAAAAGCAGCAAAAACTATAATCGCTCGACTTTTTAGATTGCGTTGACCTATCATTTTCTGAGCTCCAAGAGACCGTAAATCTGGTTATTTGATATTAATTTCAGCTTACCATATCCGATACTCGATCTTGAAACTTTTTATGTACGTAACTCTAAAAAATTTACTACGCGAACGTCGGAAGCCTCGAAATTGAAAATGTTGATATAATTAATTATTTTAATAAAATTTATAATATTTTGGTTAGACATTTGCATTTTAACTTTATTTTTAATGAAATGTTGTATTTTACTTTATATGCTGTGTTTTTATTTTCGTGAGGATGGCGACACTGACGGAATGTCATATCACATATGTCACAATAACAACTGTCATAACAAATATAAGCGCCATAAATTAAGAACTTTTAATGGCACGCTCAAAACGCCATATACCAAGAATTCAATTCAATTAAGAACTTGAAGGCAGTATCCTAGCTGGAATTCTCTTTTTAACGTGCATCCTCCAATTGCGTAATATTGTCTTTTTTTACCGTACATTCTCCTTTGTGTGTTTTCCATTCAACGTGACATTGGCGAAGTGATTAGTGGTGAACTGGCACGCTCGGAACGCCATAAATAAAGAACAACAAGAATTAAGAACTTAACTGGGACTGTCAGATAGTGTTTGATATAGTCAATACACGATTTCGAAGCTCTATGTTTAAATTCTATTCTCCATTGCTTATCAATTGTATTTTAAGTAAATTTTGTTTCATAATTATTAGTATTAGTTTTTAGTGTAATGTAAATAATAGTTGAGGTAAGTTGTAAATTATATTCTTATATTATATGTTTTCCCTTATGTGTCATATTTGACAGGAGGAACCGGATCCACATGATCCGGTCTTTCATCTCCAAATTGAAGTTCCAGAAAACGCCACAGTGTTAACCAAAATATAGGTTCACTCAAAAGGACAATTATTGATCCTTCCGCTGCAAACCCTTTGATGCAAACTATTCATATCAACCCTTCCTTTGATGATCTTAATTTCTATTGCGATTCTGATTCTGGCCCTTATATAGTTTACATCTCTCGACTTGAATTAGAGCCACTAGCATGTCTATCTATAAAGGCTCTTAAATTTGGTGAGTTTCTTCATAAAAATAAAATTGAAAATATTAATAAAGAAGGTATTAAAAGCATAGGCTGTAACAAAATAAGTATAGTTTTTATCTGCTGATGCGGCCAATAATTTTATGCTTAATCCTCTTTTAACCACTCACAAGTTCAAGGCTTTTATCCCTACCTATAGCATTATGTGTATGGGCTTGGTGCGGGATGTGCCGAGAGAATGGTCCATGCACACCTTCACTGAAAGCTTGGAACTTCCGTCAGGGTGTGGCCCTGTTTTCAAAGCGAGAAGATTAAATCGCAAATAGATTGTTAATGGGACTACTAGTTGGGTACCTACCAAATCTGTAGTCCTAACTTTTAGAGGTTGACCTCTAAAAGCCAAAAAAATATTTATGTTCTATAATGCTCTGAATGTTGAAATGTATAATTTACCGATTATTCGGTCACACTAAAACATCTGTTGATCAAAGCCAAAGTGTTTTAAATGTTCACAGCCTCACACAGGTGAATCTTGCATAATCTCTGGTCATAATTGTTATATATAATTTATAGTAGTAACAATGTGTACCTACATTGACATTTATATTTTATAATTGTAGTGTGGGGTACTTTGAAAATAAATCGGTTTTGCTTCATACTTGAAACATGTGGTATCATTTTAATAATATTTTTTGTCTTGCTCTGGCAACCATTCCACAATAGATCAAATCTGCCCAGAGCACACAAGACAGTGTTTAATTAAAAGTGCTATGTCACAAGAAAATATTTCTTTTTCCCAGGCCTCTGCTCAGTTTCCTCATTTGCGCAAACCTTTTGCTGAGGTGACAAAACATCTTGCCTCTCACATCCCTCCGCCTCTCTCTCTCTCTGTAGTATCCTCTGGGCCCGTAACTCATAGTTTTATTTATTCCCAAGACTTATTGTCGTTGTCAACATTTGATTTAAAATCTTCATGGATTTTCTTTTGGAATAAATCAGTATTAATAAAAGGTAAATATTACGCTTCTATCCAACCGGAAGATCCAACCTTTCCGTGGTTCTATCGATATAGGTGCCAATAGATCTGTAACATCTACTATTTGTAGACTTCGCATAGACCATGCATTTACCCCTGTACATCTAGCTAAATTAATGTTTAAACAATTTTATTTGTGAGTGCGGCTTGGAGGAAGGTTGTTCGGATCATATTGTATTTAATTGTCCAAAACTTAACTATACTCTTTATAATATCATTCCTCTCAATGTACAGCATCCTATTCATGTAAAATGTATATTAGCTTTAGTTTTTAGTACTTTTATTAAAATGATGGTAAAGTTTATTGTAGATTAGACATTAAGTTATAGTTGTTCTCAATGTGTGTGTGTTTTTTTTAGTATTTATTTTTATTTGTAGATTACTAATATAGTGTTTGATTGTTTTAGGGTTTGAACCAGTTCATCCACTACCATATATATATATATAGAATAGAATAGAATAGAAATATATATATATATATAGAATAGAATAGAATAGAAACAGTTCATAATTTCTCTCAAAATTTACTGCTTCATATTATTCGTGTGTTTTCTACTATACGTGACACTGGCAGATTATTTTGCGCCTGTCATCGCAAAATCAGGAAATAAAAAAAAAAAGAACTTACCTAAAATATAACCAGCAGCTGCAAATAGTTAGTCCATTAATTGGTAATCTGTAATCATCAAGTAATTGAATATCAGGTATGTAATTATTATATTTATTATTAAAATATTATTATATTTCAGTAATGAATGCAATTGCACATATTTAAGATTTACTATAAATGTTGAATTTCAGCCTGATTTCTGAACATTTAATATGGTACTAGCTCATAATGTTAATGAGGTTAAACGGACAAAGGATATACAAATAACGCAAGATGTAACGTTTGACACGATGCTTCTTTCTTCACGTACATTAAATGGTTTGAAAGTTTCTGGTTTCCACAAACCCTCCCCGATTCAGTTACATGGCATTCCTTTAGGAAAATGTGGTTTTGGTAAGAAAATTATATTAAAATATATTTTTAATCTTCATCTTACTATTATATAGTTTTATATTTAAACAAACTCTTTCAGACTTATTACTGGAGGCTAAATCCGGCACAGGGAAAACAGCTGTGTTTACAGTAATCGCACTAGAAAATTTAGACTTACATAAAGGACTACAGGTTATTATACTAGCACCAACTCGTGAAATAGCTGCTCAAATTTGTGATGTTTTAAAACAAATAGGTCAAAAATTTGATGGTAATAGATTATTAATTTTATTTGTTGTTTATTATTAGTTTGTTTGTATTTGTGCCTAATTTGTATTCTTGTGGTTAATGTTACAGGATTATGTGTAGAAGTTGTAATGGGTGGTTTACCTATTCAGGATGATATCAATAAATTTAAAAATAATGATATACACATAGTTGTTGGCAGCCCTGGACGCTTAAAACATCTTATTCAAGAAAAACATATTAATGTGAAATCAGTAAGACTTTTTGTTCTTGATGAAGCTGACAAATTAATGGAGAAAAGTTTTTTAGCAGACATAAAGTTTATAAATTCTACTTTGCCAAAACAAAAACAGGTTATTATGAGTAGTGCTACCTATCCTGAAAGTTCAAAAGACTTTATGAATCAATTTGTTCATGATGCACAACATATTTGCCCTAATAGCAATTGTCTCTTACTAGGTGTTACTCAAAAAATAACACAAGTTAAGTACAGCAGTAACATTGTAAAACAAACAGAAAACAGATTTAAAGAATTATTACAAATTTTAACTAAAATACAATTTAAGCAATGTTTAATTTTCTGTAATTACCAAGCCAGAGTGGGAGAATTATATAAAATGCTAACAAAAGAGAAATGGCCAGTTCAACAGTTATATGGTCAACAAGAACAGATTGACCGTTTAGATGCACTTAAAACTTTACAACAATATAAATGTAGGATTTTAGTATCTACAGATTTAGCTGCACGTGGAATAGATGCATCAAATGTAGATTTGGTAATAAATTTCGAGCCCCCATATGATTGGCCAACTTATTTACATAGAATAGGAAGGGCAGGAAGATTTGGCTCCTATGGATTAGCTGTTACAATACTAGGTGAAGGCATAGAAAAAAACAAATTTATTACTTTACTGCAGTCCATAAATGCTTCTGCCTGCCTGACTTCTTTATGGTCTGAAGATAATTCCGAGGACAATTTAACCGATGAAAAATCGGTAAATTATATTCCGACATGTAATTCTCTTACAAATTATTGTAATGAAAATAAATTTGAGAAGTTGTGGAAAATAATTTCTGATGATCCAGAACTAAAGAAATCAAATCAAAATATAACTAATTTTGATGACTTATCAAATTCATATAAAGAAGCAAAAAAAGATATTGAATCATTTTCAGATTTGGTTACTTCTTACAAAGCGAGTCAAGTTTCTGATCATCCTGATTCTAATGATGATTTTTATAAGAATATTAAGATGCCTAATAAATCAGATATAATATATTTAAATGAAAACCTTAATTTTATAAAAACGAATATTGAAAAAAAAGCAGACAACCCTAGAGAATTAAATCATGATAATGATAACAGTCCTATAAAACATGATGCCACATTACTTACTTCTAATCTTGAAGATACACACCATAAAAAGTGTGCCAAACATCGTCTGAAATGTGATAACAATGATTATAAAATAAACATGTATTTTGATAATGAGAATGAATTAAAATATATAGCTGAAAATAGCTTAAATTTAGAAGATAAAAATTTTGGGTTATTAAAATTAGGTTTGCCAACAGGTTTTTCTAGCACCTATAATAGGCAAAAAAATTATACAAGAGTAACCCAACAAAATAAAAATACTAATACAAAAGTAACAAAATACTCTGAACAAAATGCAAGTGACAATCCTAATAAAGTATTAAAAAATATAAATGAGGATACTATTTCTAATTGTAATTTAATTAAAAGAAATCATGCCAAAAGCAAAAAAACAAAAGAAAATCAAATACTGAAGCAAAATACTAATACAAGTAATTTTGAAGATAATTTGCATGCTTCATTTTCTTATTTATCTCAAAATTGTGTTGTAAATCGACAAAATGATTATACTAATTGGTACACCAAACTGAAATTACAAGTAAAACAAATTGAACATTTTATTTATATTGAAGAACTTAATAAATTATATAAATAGTTTAGTTACTTTATTTTTAAAATTTATAGCTTTGTGATTTGGGAACTATTTATGTTTATTATAATTTCATGGAAGGTTAAAAATAAAAGACAAGTATATCAAAATGAATTTTATATGTATTTAAATATAATAGGAAAGGACTAGATTACACCTAACAATAACATTTAATACAATGTATTTTTTGTACATTTAAAAGTGAATCTATATACTAAAGAATATTAGGTTTTAGGAAAATAGTGTCAAGTATTTGAAATAAACTTTTACCAATATTATAGTTTGTTCTTTTAATATAACTGTAGACAGAAACTGAAAATTAAATCCCGAATTAATATTGATTACAGTAGATTTTGAATTATCTGGCCTTCCGTTTATGTCAATTTGAGATTATCTGGATTAGCAACTAAATACATGTATATGTAGATGCGTAACATTGATTTAAAATATATATTTTGAAAAGTGACAAACACAACTAATATTAGTAGGTAAATATTTTTAATATATATACAGAGTGTAACTCGATCGACGGATTATGATTGTACTGGCTATCTTAAAAACTACTAATACTCATAAAAATGTAGTAGTTGTAAGTAGTATAATAAGTGCAGACCCAACAATTTTTTCAAAAACATCACAAATTCCCTAATATCTGGTGAACCACTTAATCACTGAATATATGAGGGTGAAAGGGATAGGTACTGAGGTCCCCCCTACTTACAGGCTACCGTTGATCCGCCGATCGTGTTACACTAAGTATATACAAATAAACTTATATTTATATTATGATTAAATACCAGTATTTCTTAAATTCCCTTCTTCGTAAATTCGATTATCCGGCTATTTTTTTAGTAGTACTATTAATCTGGTTAATTACTAAAGTATTGAGACAACGTCTAATGTAATGAAATAGACGCAAATTAAGGATTAATTACATCACATGAAAAGGGGAGAGGGAGGTGGTCGATAAAGTGTGACAAGGGGGTAGAGATGGTCCTAAAATTTTAACGTCGGTAGGGGCAGGATGTAAGTCACAAATGAGACCAGCTGTAACAAAGACGAATGGAGGTATCAAAAATCACGAAATTCGTGTGACGTAATTGATAGATGACCCCTGTTTTATTTTTGACTATTTACTATGTCTATACTGCACTTTTTCAAATATAGGCTTATTTACTACAATATATTTAATCAAGTATTTTAAAAAAAATCTCATTCCATAATGAAAAAATCCCATTTATCTATTTTTGAAAGTTAAAATTTCAAAGAATTTTAAATTATCTTATTTGAGAGTTAGTTGAAAAAATACAATATTGTTTTGGTTTACCATATGTAAAACAGTTAAGTCTTCAGAATATTTATACGTAACGTACGAACGTACTATACGTATTTACGAGAATATACTTATTTGTATTTCTATAAAATTGTTAGTAAGTAATTAAAAGATTTCTCACGCTACGTTGAATCATCCGTGAAAAGCGGGAACTGTCTGCCAATACATGACAATATTGTTTTGGTGACATGACTTATTTTAATGATTAAAACTTTTACTAGATTTATCATGTTTATATAAAATCAGACATATTTTATGAACTGCACTATAACAATATATAACATATTAATTAGTGACGATTTCAATAAACTTTATAGTGTTATTTATTAACTAACAAAAAATATATTGGAAGGCTTATGCAAGCTCAGTTACTTTATTAAAACTCTCAAATGTGCTTGGAATTATTACTGTAATGTGTTGTAAAATATTAGACCAAATAAAGACATTTTTAACATTTCAATAGAAACTAAGTAAATTATCATCTCATTGACACGGAAACACTACCGCAGGTAAGTCATTCCATAGTTGTGTGGCCCGAGGAAGGAAGTCTAGTCACAAGGAAGCACAGAAGTAGAGTACCACATATACCCAGAGCATTCCTCATGATAAATGTGGGTAGAGAAAAGTGATGAAACATCCTTAATCCGAACGGCTCTACGCTATATGTGCTCAAGAGCTATACAAGTTATTAAGTAGGTATATGTTATCAAACTGAATGCGAAATTTTAGAACATATTTTACGATCCTTTAAAAACTACACCTAAATGGGTTTAACCAAAAAGTAATACTGAAAAAAATGAATAAAATCGAAAAATATAATTTCATGCTTTTCCATGACTTCGTATGACAAATTGAATTCGCCATTAATAATTAGACATTTGACACTACATCTAGCTTACAACAACAAGGTACTCCATTTTTGTTAATCAGCACACTTGTCAAAAGTTTCTTACAGAAATAGTTTTGCATTTTTAAATGTTAACTAAATAACAAATAATGATGAATATGGTCTTACTTACTAATATTTGTAATGTTACATGTCCCTTTGTGAACACTATCAGAAATGTGAGACACCATTAAAAACATACATTAAATACATTGCGTAAGTACGTGTAAATAGACCGTAATTAATGGTATATAAATAAAATTATTTAATATAAATGGTATACATAAAACTTATAAATAAAAAAATATGATTTACTACAAATATTGTTCACATAATCTAATAAAAACCTGGCGGTTTACAAAAGCAATACTATAAGTATAAACATTTTTTTATTGGTTTTGTGTAAAATATTTTGGTGATACAATCTATTACATATTTTACCGAAATGTGAAACATTTTTCTATTTTGTATTTACTAATAAAGGAAGCAATTAGATAAAATGCAACATCCCCTCAAATAGTATATAACTCATCCAACTGAACCATAACCATAATATTGTATCCTTTTTAATTTTGCACTTGAATTACCTTATTTTTGGCAAATAGACAAGGAGAACCTAGTTAAAAGTCAGTGTGTTCTCGGACTATTTTTGATAGATAGCGTGTTAAGTGACTCAATATTATTAACTTTTTCCATAAATATTCAAGAGATAAAAATATAGACTTAATCAGTGGCGTAGCTAGGGTATTTGCTGCCCGGTGCGGCTCAGGGGACTTGATGCCCCTTTCCTGATGATGAGTTCTAAAAAAAAAAAACAAAGTGACCGTCGACTTTGATACCCCTTTCTTGATGGTGAGTTCTAAAAAAAAAAACAAAGTGACCGCCGACTTTGATGCCCCTTTCTTTTTGATGCCCGGTGCGGCTTAGAGGACTTGATGCCCTTTAAAATGATCTAAGGTCTAAAAAACAAACTAATCGTCGACTTTATGCCCCTTTTCCTTTTGATGCCGGGTGCGACCGCACCGCTCGCACCCCCCTAGCTACGCCACTGGACTTAATAATACTTTATAAACAAGCATTCCTAAGAGTGAAGTTTGAATCTGAAATTTATGGAATAATTTTCCGTCAAAGAAGTCAAAAGCACTTTGAGCCCATCCCAAACAAATGTTTGACTTGTTCCGGATGGGCTCAAAGTAAGTAATGATTACATATTATATAGGTGAATGGATAAAATAAATATTTGAATTAAGGTATTCACCCCTTTGTAAGTGTCCAAGTTAAGTTCACTTAGAAGAAACAATATCATAGTTTTTACAAATCTCCTCATGTAATTTTTTGTTTCTTTTAATTTGTTTTACAGCAAGGGTTCTATCAAAATTTCTTTCTGCATCAAATTTGAATGTAAATTCAAAGCCCAATTTTTGATGCTCACCTTATTATGTAGTATGAACTCACAAAAACAACAAATTAATGACATATAATGAAAAGAATAAAATGTATAGCCTCCACTTTATTTGGCCAGTATTTGCCAGGAACATTATGATTTCTTCATTGCTTCATAGTCCTTAATCTTTCTTTTCATGGCTTTCTGAAATAGTATCAAAAAATAATGAAGGAGTTAGTAAATATAAATTTAATAAACATTTTTATATGATGTTTACATTGCCTTATAGATTTCTTAAATGTTTTAATGTTGATATGACACTTTGCTATTATATATTTTTAATAAAACATATACATATGGTATTTTTACCTGTGGCTTCTTCTTCATCGGCATCAAGTATGTCTGCACAGCAAATAGAATAACAAATGAGCGAAAGGAAACCTAGTGGGAGACCAAACACTAGTGCTGTAAGTACTGGATTTCCACGCCACATGCTTACAAGAGTTGTTCTTGCTTCATAAAAACCCCTGTACATGCGAACCAGCCAGTTATTTCCACCATAGGCCTGAAAAATTATAAATATAACTTTTTAAAGCTATTAACATAGCATAGAAATGTAAAAAAAAATGTGTAATTAATTTGCTGCTAATTAAACAAATCCACAAAATTAAAACACAGCAAGCAACATCAGGTTATAAATAATTTTATATCATAATAAAATTATACTATTAATAATATAAAAATATTTACAGGGGCCATTTGGTTATGTATTTGCTCAAGGAACATAGCTACAGCCTCAGGTGTCATCAATACTGGATCATCGTCAGGAATATGATGGTGGCTTGTAGTAGAATTAAGAACTATTAAATGTGGCACTGTTAGTTCTGACATAGCTATTGTATTTGCCAATTCAGGATTTCCCATCCAACCAAATTGAAATCTTTGATGAAGGTCATGCTTTTTATTTCTGGAAATAATTATATTGATAAATACATGTAATAAATCACCAACATGTTGTGTGTCTAAGGTATCGGTACATGTGCATGGCCAGCCAGCCAAGTTTAATAAAAGTAAAATAGCAATGCATTATATGTGATATAACACAAACCAATCAGATGGTGTATAACCAATGTAATATAATAATATATAAAATAACAAAATATAATTGAAAAGTTATATTAAGCCAAACAACAACAAACCTTATAATGCCTTCAACCATATCCTTGAAATCTTGTTCTGTTTGTGTTATTTCATTCAGTTTATTTTCTGATACCACAGCTATTACAATATACTTCTCTGTGTCCATTAAGTCATTAATATTAGATCTTGTTATTTTTGGAAAGAAACCAAATCTTTCTGAATTAACCCATTTATTTAAAGTATAATTTAATGAATCTTTATCCAAAAGTAACTCTGGTGTTGCTGAAATAAAACAGTAATTGGTAAGTATGGTAAATATAAAAGTGTTTATTATTGTATTTTTTTTACACTGTCTTTATACCTTTAAAGTAGAAAATTTCTTCCTCTTTATATACAAAAACAGTTGTTTCATTTGGAGGCTTCAAATGTTTTATAGCTATTTCATGAGGTACAGAATAAAACCAGCTGTTAGCTTGATATTTCTCAGCATGATTTGAGAATGTGTCCTATTAACAAGTAATAAAATTAAAAACAACAGCATCTTTCTCACAATATTTTTCTAACACTGATTGATTTCATTAACAGTGTCTTTAAATCCATACAACAACTTTCTTATTCATATTTATGTTCAGACCATATTCCACCAATATAGTAAATGAAGAAAGATATTTTGTATATGATTAAAGAAGATACACTCCAAGGTATAGGAAAGAATAAATAAAAAATAATTTAATGTTATTTTCCCTATCAATGCAATTATTAGTAACTGAATTTAAATAGATCAATTCTCATGAAGTCATACAGCCCTTTTTACTATATATCATACATATATTAACATTTGTTTAACTTTTTGAGTTAAAGAGTCTCCTATGTATAGGAAGTGCTTGTTTAAGGTTCTTCTTCTATGGACTATGGATTTTACATTTTCTCTAGGTTATTATTATTTGAATAAGCACACAAAAGCCCGTGCAAAGTGGAGTAGGTTGACTAGGAAGGCAGACCCTGATTATAGCCAGGATTAATGCCAGGAAGAAAAAGATTATTATTTGAACTTTCTTAGTCTTGAATTGTGAATAAAACTTTAACTGTAGAGAATTTTTTACCCATAACAGTCCCTGCTGCTTTCCAACATAACCAAAAAAGACATTATGAGTCTCTTTTAAATATCCAAAACTGTCAGCATGAGATAATCTTTGTACAGCTGGTTGTGCCATTCGCATAGCATAGTTAACCATATCTTCTTTAACTCTTTCACCTGAATACTGATGCCAATATTCTCCTTTAATACTGAAAAATTAAAGTAATATAAGAAAGATGATATGTAGATAATTAATGTATGAATAGCATTATAATTAAAAAACATAACTTACAACATTATAGTAGGGAAAGCTCTAACTTTAAAATGAGTTGCCACTGCTGCAAAACGTGTACAATCTACCTTCGCTACTCTAATTTCAGAGTTATACAAAGCTTGAGCAACATGTCCCCAAATAGGCTCGATTCTTCGGCAGTGAGCACACCATGGTGCATAAAATTTGACAAACCAAACACCATCCTTGCTAATATCAATGAATTTGTCACTTAATTCTAAAACTCTGGACGAAGAAACACCACTTGATCCTACCGGGAATATATAAAGCTTCTATGAAACGGATATTATAAAAAATGTTTGCATCGATATTGATTATTTTAAATATATTTAATAAAAATGCAGGTAAAAAAAACACGATCATACAATACGTAATTGAACACCTTAATTAGATTTACGTTTACTTAAATAGTTCCAGATATTTTATATTTTATTTACTCACCTAAAATTAGGAATAAAACAGTACCCAACAGTAAGTTCATTATTGTTAGTTATTAAAGCAAGTGTCATTGATTTACAAACATATGATTCAAACGTTAAGATCATTCAATAAAATTGTTAGTTACCTATACATTGTAATCTAACATAAACTGTGAAATGAACTTGAAGTCTTGAACACTAAACTAATTACTAAATACACTAAATATAATTCACATTCACAGACCACAGAGTACTTTAATTAACAGGGAACTTGACATTATATATCGATAAGTACTGCCAGAACCTAAAATCACTATAGCTACATTTATACAACAAAATATCATAATTTTTCGTTTTTAATTAATCTCAAATTTATTATTAATTTTGTAATTACTTTTCAAATAATTAATAAAGTGTTCTGTTCTGTTCCTACTCTTAGTTTATGGTTTTCCGACTTTCGACCGTGCCAGTGGAACCAGTAAACCAGTAATCAACTAATCACCTCGCGGCTAAGGACACGAAAAAAGTATCGATACTTTGTGGTATCGAGTACATTGCCTTTCGATACCGATATTTTTGTACTCGATACTTTTTATTCGATACTTTTACTTACCAAGTACTTTTTATAACGTATCGCATCGAATAACTTACAAGCTGTCAAGTAAGCTTTTGTTTTTGCATTTCGGCCGGTTCGATCTGACATGTGTCATGCTTATGGTTATGACAATTGGCAACATTGATAACGTAAAAGTGAAACGCCGTCTTGTTGTTGTTCAACTATTCAACTTCAATTTTCACTTCTTCCGGCATTCCGTACTCTTTTGTCTTTGCTCGTTGGCTTGCCGTTCATAATATTGTGATCTATGAAGAACGTGTAGATATTTTAACATTTCCTAAAACTTCACAAGTTGGCACGTGAATATTTGGCAATTCCTGCGACTTGTGCCGTCTGAAAAATTATTTTCAAAAGCTGGAAATACATTGACAAAAACTAGAAACCGCCTATCGCCAAAACGGCTCGAAAAACTTTTATTTTTGAGTGATTGTACGGAAGAAGTGGGATTTGTAAAATTTTATTTTATTTTTTAAAATTATTATTTGACAATTATTTTTTTTATCTTATTTTGATGTACCAATTGCTTTTAAATGTCTTACGCCCAATGTTAATAATGTATCTCCTATCTCCAGTTAACGTCAATCTTGTATTGTCCGACATGTCTATCCAATCACTAACCTGCATGCCGTCTTCCATCTCTGTCTATTTCAATCTATGGTTGCAATTTATGGATTAGGATTGATTATTAACATTGGGCGTTAAACATCCCTATTAAAATTTTCAAAATCCCTTCTTAGTGGGTTACGCTAAGAAAATAAACGTCTGTCCAAATTTTACATTTTATATCATCAGGGGTTACGGCTGTGCGTCTTACATCAGTTAGCGGAAACATGAAACATCTCCTTTTATATATATATATATATAGGTTATAATTTAATATTAATATTCGCTCAATTACCGAAAGGAACGCCTTTTGCACTGGTTTATCTGTTTCTTTTAATGTTGTAACGTTATGTCTTTATTTCTGATGTACAATAAACTTACTTTTATTAGCGTCGGCCGTAACTCGTATCTATCCATGTATGCCTGTAACGGAAACTGAAAGTTATTGTGTTCAACTTTGAAACGTCTGAAAAATGTTGTATTTTTTACCAATGAGAATACAATAATATGAACGAAATCCAAACCCACACGTGAATTTTTTTTTAATTATTTTATTCACAGATACATACTTTTAAACTATTGTTTATTAATGTTCCGTTCTTCTGAAAGTTCGGGTTCGGTTCTTTATTTATGGCGCTTCGAGCGTGCCAGTTGAGCACTAATCACTTCGCCAACTATTGAAAGTTAAAACTACTCATGTAATGTCAACCAACGTCAGTAACGTAATGACTTTTACGATTACGATTAGTAACTCGTCGAGCGATTAGCTCCTAGAAAAGTACTCGATATCTTGAGGTATCGATACTACTCAAGAGTAAAGTGTCGGTAATATCCATTCGATTCGTCTCTTCCTCTCCTCGCCAATGTCCCATTGTATGGAGATCACACGAAAGTTTAATAAAATGTTCATGTTCAATAGAAACAGTTTTAGACTTTGAGTTATATTTTTATAAACTTCCGACTTCAAATATAAAAATAATTTATATTGAAATATGGTTATTACCTACCTACTGGTTTTACATTTACCAGGCAGTAAAAAATATTTATATGCTTAAAATATTTTATAAAATATAAAAATATAAGTAATTTCTTATAGACTGGAAATTGGGTCAATCGTATCTAGTCACCCCGATTATTATAAAAAAATCTATAATTATTATACTATTTTATACCCCCGTTTTACCGGTAAGTTTCACGTAACTATATTTTTATTTATCTCTTAATGATGCTCACAATTTTGCTTGTGAAGACTAAGAAATTTGGCGTCTCATTATTATTTAATATATAAGAACAGCTTCTTATATATTAAATATGATACATATATCATATACGAGTATATCATAAGAGCTTCAAGATTCACCGATTAAAGAGGAATATCAAGAAAGAATTTTCAAGAAGCTAGACAGCAGTGTATCTGGAAATATTGAAGTTTGCTGCCAGAACCTTAGGGATTTTATGAAGGAAGCAGCCACAGGGAGGGGTAAGCGTAAAGAGATTTAAGCCAAAATCACGACGAATGGTGGGACGATGAATTGCAAGATGCTGTAGAAGGAAGAAAGTAGGGCAGGATTATAAAGCCTCAGGTAAAGGTAAAAGTATGAGAGAGATAAAAAAGAAAGAGTGTAAGCTGCAAAAGCACCAAACGAAAGTACTGATAAACACGAAGCGTGAAAAGTCAGGAAATTAAAGAAACTAAAGTTTAACGAACAACTTCAGAGAAAACACGAAGTTTTTCTCGAGGTCGCTTGCTAACCAGTAGAATGAAAGGGTGCAAGTTCGAAAGACAACAAAGTCAATAACACTATTAGTTTAATGTAAAAAGATTAGCCAAACTATATGGAAATTTATAAAGTTATTTATGCTGCCAGTTCATTATATTCTAACTAGCAAAATAATATTTATAAAACATATTATGTTTCAATTTTCATTGTAATTTTTATTATGGATATTTTTTCTTCGTGCAAATGTGAGAACATAAAGTAGGTATAATAATTTGTTTAATACCTTATGGTAGTTAGACTTTGCTTAAGTTATTTCTAACGTTATTAAGCAGACACAAACTTGAAAAATTATTAATATACTTAAATTTTCGTAACATTAATACTTTTTTAGGTACATATAGGAACTATTGTCATCCAAGCAATACAAAACAAACGGTTCAAATTAACATATTTTCCACAAAAAATCATATATTATAAGTAAATTATAATTATAACAACAACTAACTAAATAGGCTGGTTACAGTTACTAACTATTAACCAATACTTTCAGGCATCTTATAGCGTAGGTACTTATTAGTTTTTACTTTTTACCTAAAGATGAGAGTGTTTCACAGATAACTTATGTTATCAATACTGACGTGTAAATAGGAATGAAAGATTAAAAATGATCTAGCATGTTAAAATCGTGCGCTATTATAAAGTTCTAATATAATTGTATATTTTGCTATATAGATAATAAAACTTTCACTTAAAACGTCACTTAATCACGTCCCATGACGCTGCAACTGCTACGTGTTGTGCATAATTCATTTGCATTTCGTTTTCAAAATTATAGTAGTCATCGTAATCTAAGCCGCCATTACAAGTTATTACGTAGCGAATACCGTTATCCGGAGTGGGGGTACGGACGAGTGAGGGGAGCTCGCTACAGCGGTGCGGGTGCGGTTGCAACGCGAGTTTACTCTGTCAGTCGGTCATTACGGTATTTCTCTGTAGTGCGTCCCACATTCACGATCTTGAAAGAAAAAGTGACAATGCCAGAAAACAAACCGTTTCAACGTCTTCCGAAAAATGTGGTACCTGAGCATTATGAACTACATTTGGTACCTAATCTTGAAAAGTTTACATTTACTGGAAAGACTAGGGTGAAAGTATCGGTAAGTGGAAATTTCAACACAATGTCGTTATTGCAAACATTTCGTTTCCATGTGACGTTGTCTAACGACGTACATTATTTCAGATTGTTAATTCTACCAAAGAAATTGTACTAAACAGTTTAGATTTGGATTTAACAAGTGTTAAATTGCAATATGTTGACGGTGGTTCAATTACTACCCTTGATCCAAAAGAAGTACGTTTGGAGCCGGTTGACGAAACTGCAATTATTTTATTTGAAAAGCCACTTCCCGAAGGAAACGCTACACTCTTTTGTGAATTTACTGGTGAATTAAATGATAAAATGAAGGGTTTATATCGTAGCAAGTATCTGACACCAGGAGGTGAAGAACGTTACGCTGCAGTTACTCAATTTGAGGCTACTGATGCACGGCGGTGCTTTCCTTGCTGGGATGAACCTGCTATCAAAGCTACATTTGATATAACTTTGGAAGTTCCTGCAGATAGAGTGGCACTTTCGAATATGCCTGTGAGAAAAGAAACGATCAATGAAGACACAAAAATACTACACTTTGATACAACGCCTATAATGTCAACTTATCTTGTTGCTGTTGTAGTTGGAGAATATGATTATGTGGAAAAGACTTCTCGTGATGGTGTTTTGGTTCGTGTTTACACACCTGTAGGTAAAAGTAAGCAAGGTTTGTTTGCATTGGAAGTGGCTGCAAAAGTTTTGCCTTACTATAAAGAATACTTTGATATAGCATATCCCCTTCCTAAAATAGACCTAATAGCTATAGCAGATTTTTCTGCTGGTGCAATGGAGAACTGGGGTCTTGTAACTTACAGGGAAACGTGTCTTCTTGTTGATGAGGAACATACATCGGCTGTTCGAAGACAGTGGATTGCATTAGTGGTAGGCCATGAACTTGCACATCAGTGGTTTGGCAATCTTGTTACTATGGAATGGTGGACACATTTGTGGCTCAATGAAGGTTATGCATCATTTGTTGAATTCTTATGTGTGAACCATCTTTTCCCTGAATATGATATATGGACTCAATTTGTGACAGAAACATACATAAGGTATTTTAAAATTTATTCTTAATGATATTAAAATAATCAATATTTTACATTTTTACATTATTATAAAAAAATGTTAAATAAATACCAAAATATCCGAACCGAAATAAATGAGACTGTCGTGGAGTAGTGGCACAAGGGTATGACTGTAACGTGAAGGTTGTAGGTTCGATCCCCACTTGAAGTGAATTGTTTATTTACGTTTATATTTTCATTTCTTCGCTCTGGTGACGAGACAAAGGGCGGCGTTGAGTTTTGCCACTCAACACGCAATGCCTCCAGAATTCTGCAGAAAATGGGGAATGGAGTGGCTTGACATGAGGTTCCCTCCGCCCACCTTGCTGTGTGCGAGATACAATGTGAACCTGAAATACCAAAATGTTAGATACAAATTTTATGTAGCAGGTATGTTTTATAAGCTGAATTACATTGTAGAATGGTAAAGAAAAATACTTTTTTATTAAGACAGCTCTGTCTTTTATCTTAAAATTATGGACAGAAACTAGTGACTTGTTTGAACACCTTTGTTTAAATAACATGTTTTGTACTATTACAAAATTATATATTTTATTATGAATGAATACTATTAAGTATGTATTTTTTTAGAAATATTATCTTATAAGATAATTTAACAAACAATTGCTATATTTCTATCCCCAGCACTACATTTCCAAAACTATGCTTAATTGCAGTGTTATGCCTAACTATTTCTAAATTTTTTCACCCACTGCTGGGTATTTTCAAATTATTATGCAGTAATTTATATAGCGCGTTGAGATATCTAAACATACAAATGATTGTGCAAAATACTAAAATAGAATTTAACCATTTGTTGTTTTTCAAAAGTCATTCACCTTATACATATCTGGCAACTTTTCAATTAATTCATATCATGTATCACAATTGTAAACATAACATAAACTATAAAAGGAATTCATTAAAATTAAATTGTTGTAGAGCACTGGAATTAGATTGTCTAAAAAATTCTCACCCAATTGAGGTGCCTGTAGGACACCCATCTGAAATAGATGAAATCTTTGATGACATATCATACAACAAAGGTGCCTCTGTTATTCGTATGTTACATAAATACATAGGGGATGATGATTTTCGCAAGGGTATGAATATTTACTTGACAAGACATCAGGTAGGCATATTTAAAAAAGTTAAATGATTTTTTGTTATTAAATTTCATACTAATATGTTGTATTTTTCAGTATAAAAATACATTTACTGAAGATTTATGGGCTGCATTGGAAGAAGCTTCTAATAAACCAGTTGGAGCTGTAATGTCAACTTGGACTAAGCAAATGGGATTCCCTGTAGTTGAGGTAAGTGGATATGGTTAGCAAATTTTTATATACAGTGTTTTAGTCTCCACCATTTTAAATGGAAGTACAGTTTTAACTATTCTATAAAAACTTAATACGTTTAAAACAAAAGAGATTTTGCTAAAAATGAAAAAGTGACTTTTTCAAACAAAACTGATTGTTAAGAAAGATGCACACAGACTCTAACCTATCAACGCGATAACATTCCACACGCCTCATTCACGAAATCGAGTCGTAGGTATTGGCGGTGAATTTTAGGTTTATTATAGAATTTTTCGTTCTGGTATGTTTTTTGAGAATGAAAGTGGCAAATCGGCAACCTTTAGTAGTATTTTTGTATTAGTAGGTGTTTATGTCATTGGTATCTATTCGTAACTGCGTTACACGTAATAGATTATGGTCTGTATTGTTGAGGAATATTGATATTTCTTTTAGGTATGGGTTTGAAATATTTTACCATATATGCTGCCCCTGCACTTCCCCTTGTATACAGGCATCCCTCGTATAACACGGTTAATTCGTACCGTGCTATATCGAAACCGTGTTATACGAAACCAGGTATACCATTCTGTACATCGTGTAATATCGAGACCTTGTCTTGTGTTATATCTTTATGATAGCTGAAATTTCGTTCCAAATACTACATAAATGAAAAAGGAAGTTACCTTGAAGTTTTTATTAAGAAAAATAAATTCAATTTTATGATGAAATACAAAAATTAAAAATTCAAATCAAATTCAATCATTTCTTGTATCGTGTAATATCGAAACCGTGTTATATTAGTCTCAATTCTTGGACCGTGTAATATCGAAACCGTGTTGTACAAGTACCGTGTTATACGAGGGACGCCTGTATATATTTTTATTAACTGTATAAACATAAAAATATAAAGTTTAAGAACTGCATCAGGTATGAATGTAAATATTTTATTAACATAGCATTAAAAGCTTAATGTTTTAAATGATTGTTTCTGTTTAATTTATAGGTTGATAAGTAATTTTATATGATATAATTATTCTAACACATGCGAAAATAATTAAAATATTTTATAAATTTCAGGTAAATTCTGAACAAAGAGGATCAGATCGCATTTTAAAGTTAACTCAACAAAAGTTTTGTGCTGATGGGAGCCAAGGTAATGACACACTTTGGATGGTGCCTATTAATATATCTACCCAAGAACAACCTTCTAAGGTAATTTTATTTGTATAATATTTAATTTGTGTAATTATTTTTATTTTATTAAATATAAAGAAAATTAAAGTTGCATGAATTTTTATCTTCTTTTATCGTTTTGATGAAACACAGTTCTTAATTACAATAGTAGGTATTTTATTAATAATAAATATTCATTGTTATTATATACCTACAATACACATCTATCATCACTAGCAATTCCAAGTGATTGATAACAATTTTAATTACCAGTAATAGAATATTCAAAGTTGAAGAAATGTTAACACTAGGTTCCTTCTGTTTACCCTGCTGTGTGCTGGATACAGTGTGAAGCTGATTATATTTTTGCATGTACATATTTGTTATTTGTAATAAATCTAGTTGCATAGGAAATTGTTAATAGTTCAAATTGTTAACATATTTTGCATATCACTAGATGGGCTATCTAAAAATTTACTTATCAATACTCATATATTATGATAAATATTTCAACATTGACCTACATTTCACTTCCTACTTTTATAGTGATAAATAATAAATTATCTGATTATATCACTGTTTTATTAGCATTCAGAATATCAATTCAAAGATAAACTAATTCTTAAAGAACATGCTCAGATTTATTTCCATATATTTTTTTTATCATTTGTTACAATATTAAACTAGTACATAATTTGTATTATGTACTAGAAATAGAAATCACACTATATCTTGTAAATTGCTTACATCTATTAATAAAGATAAGAATTGGAGGGCTTAAACTGTATATGTACATAGTGATTTAGATTATGTGCTGTTTATTGAAAATTCTCAACTACCATTTATATAATAATAGGTGAAGCAAAAACTTTGAATCGAAAATATATTTTTATCAAAATTGTGCGGATGGAGGAGTATGAAATTTTACACACCTATAGTTTATATGTAGAAGAAGTGCAGAATGCTAATATTTTTCTATGATGATGCTTGTAAAGTACATTAAATCAATAAGTAAAACATTACACACACTACTATACATATGTTGCTATGGCATCGTGTATAATTATAATACGCCTAAGAGGGTCCTCTTGTTCAATTAAATATACTAAGCATGTTTATTTTGTGTAGAGTAATTGAATGTGTATAATAATTTAATTAATTAATTTGTAAATTATTAAGATACTAATATATATATAAGATATAATATTGTAGAGGCATGTACATTTATAAGTACAAAATTTCTTCATTGCTATCAATGTCATTAACACTTTAATCATACTAGAGATAAGATATATTTTTTAAATATATTAATGCAAATATTCCTCTGAATAACATTCTTAGGGACTTTCCTCTAAAATTATACAAATATTACTAGGAAATAATTTTTGATAATTTTTGTTAAAAAAATGTTGTTAAATATTTTTGTTTGCAGGTTGCATTGTCAACAGTCCTGGAAAAAAAATCTCAAGAAGTTGTTTTGGAAAATGTTGCCGAGGATTCATGGGTGAAATTAAATCCGGGCACGGTAAATTATACTTACATCTTTAATTAAATTTTTTAAAAGCATAATAAATGTAAAACAAAATCACATAGTTTTTATTATTATACAACTATAGAAGGATAATAATACTATAATAATAGGTTATCATTACAGTACAAGTATATATAATAGACAGGACAAAAGAAAATATGAATCTTACAAAACAAATAGAATTTAAAAAAAAATGTACTAGTCTGTACTAACATAATTATAATTATATTTGTGCGTGGAATCAAATTCCGCTAATGTTCACTGAGGATGCTAGTATATATATTAAAGATATCTTAAAAGAGCAAGCAACTGTTACGTTTCTCGCTAGTTTTTCTAAGCAGAACTGCCTTTGTCGCATTTTGGCACTTTTCTGACACTACATACGTTTTAATTATCTTGACAATCAGACTGCTATAATGACGCAATTGAATAAAGAATATTTTGATTTTATAAAAAAAAATCCAGGTGGGCTACTACCGCACGCGGTACCCGGCGGCTATGCTGGAGCAGCTGGTGCGCGCGGTGCGCGACGGCTCCCTGCCGCCGCTCGACCGTCTTGGCCTACTCGACGACTGTTTCGCGCTCGTTCAAGCTGGACATACGCCCACCTCTGAGGTTTCACTGTCTGATACTTTTTATTTTAAGATCTTCACAGGGGAATGAATTATTTTCATTTCCTATCTCTGGAAATAAGACAAGTGTACTGTGTTCACCACCCTGTATCGATAATTTGGCGGTGCTTGGGGAAAAAATTATCTCAACACTAGGTTGTCTCATGAAAGCGTGACGCAATTTCAACCAAGTTATATTTATGTTACATGCCACATACAAATTTTAAAAAAAATGGTACTGCAATTCAGACTAACAGTCAGATGGACTGAAAGTATTTATCTTCCCTAAATGTGGAATAACATTTTAAAAATGTTAAAAATATTAATATTTATTTTTGCCCTAGATAACAACAAGTTAAATATAGTGACAACTATGTTTTATACATTGCAATTGTAACATTATATTTGCCAACCACTAGAGTGCAGTGGGACTATGAATTGGGTTCAATGTTCACTCTGAGAAGTGATTACATTTAAACAGTTTTTATTTTTCAATTACAAACAGATTGAGTTCCGCCACATCAATGTTTTAAACTTGGACAAAAAATTGAAAAAAGATATTACTTAACAATAGAAATAGAATATTCACTATTGCCACATTTATATTATCATAGTATTTATATTATTATATTATTCACTTGATGAAATGAAATATTTATTTAAATTTATATTTTGCATCTTTCTTCACTCTGGTGTCCGGGCAAAGCACGCCGGTCCGGCACTCACCGCACAATGCTTCCAGAATTCGGAGGAAAATAGGGAACGGAGTGTCTTAACACCAGGTTCCCTCTGTCTACCCTGCTGTATGTGGGATACAGTGTATGGGATACAGAGTGAAACTGATTCAATTTGATTTTTATATTATCATAGAAGAAATTATGCAGAAATGCTAGAGTTATATAGCATAACTAATTTATCAGTATTTGTTATAAATATTTTCAAATAACTTTTATGCTATATGTGAACCAAACAAATTAAATTATCTAAATTAATTTCACACTTCATTACTGTAATATTAAAAATATTCAATTCAAACATTTGACTTTACAGTCCTTGAAACTGATGGAGGCATTTACAAATGAAACTAATTTCACGGTGTGGTCGTCAATATCGAACTGTCTTTCCAAGCTGGGCGCACTGTTCTCGCACACTGATTTGGACAAACCATTAAAGAATTATGGTCGAAAATTATTTTCTAATATCACTAAGAAATTGGGTTGGGATGCTGAGGAAAAAGAGAGTCATCTTAACACCTTATTAAGAAGCTTAGTACTAAACAAAATGATTAGTTTCGAAGATCCAGAAACCATTAAGGAAGCCAAGATAAGGTAATTTTTTTCATATATTGTTAGCATTTATTATTATGTCAATATTCATAGTCATATTAACGATTTTAAGAAATCGTTGATCATTTCCATATCGTTGAATCGTCAACGTTTAACGATTTCGTCGTTAACATTTAGTTGTATTGGGAAATGAGGTACAGAATAGACGATATGGTGTGATCTTATCATTACGACGTTTTAAGTGAAAGCTATATTTAACCTAATTACAATTATTTAACCTATAAAAATTTCGCTTTTTGTCTCGACACCAAAGCAAAGAAATGAAAATATAAATTTAAATATATATCTAAAAAAAACTATTTATTTATAAAGAATAGACATATAGCATAAGTAGCACTTAATGAACTTCAACAGGTTAGTGTATTGTTTTAATAAATATAGAGACATAGGACGACACTATGATGAAATTGAGGGATGTCCGAAGAGTTCGTAGATTTTAGGCGTCTTTTTTATTTAAGAGTTCCTTAATTTTTTTTTCATTTAGTGAAATTATAACGACCTAAAGTTTTGAACGTTTGGTATTAAACAATTAGGTACTCCTTATTTTAAAGATGGTAATCCCTTTCGCTTATATCTTTAAAGTGAACCTACGTTATTTTAATTTATTTTGAAAACAAAATAAAAACGAGGTAGGCGTGTGGCAGTGTGTGAGTAAGATGATGCATGTCGCAGGTTCGAGCGCCACAGCTCGGGCGCGCGCGCTCTGCCGGCGGACCTGCGTTCGGCGTGCTATCGCGCCGTGCTGGCGGACGCGGACGCGGCCGGCTTCGAGCGCTTCCTGCAGCTGTACCGGGCCGCCGACCTGCACGAGGAGAAGGACCGCATATCGCGCGCGCTTGGCGCCGTCACCGACCCCGCGCTGCTCACGCGCGTGCTTGACTTCGCTATATCGGTGAGTCTATGTAAACGTCGTGTAACGTTGTTTGTGAATGAATGGAAAAAGAATATGGGAAATGTGGTGAATAAAATGTAGAAAAAATATATAACTTTTTAGTAGCATTTACTTTTTACGACAATTGTCATAAAGTAAATTTTAGTTATTATTAATTGTGTAGTAATTAAGTAGTTAGGGATTAAAGTCCATTAGCGTTTTATTTACATTATTATTAAGCTTGAATTTACGCGTCAATGTAATATTACTCAGCTGTGGTCCATCAATATGATAACAAACGTGCATTATCCAAATGAATAAAATATTGAATTTAATTATTTAGTTAATCAAGAAAAATTTTACTGCTTGATACAGAATTCTTTAAAACGCTTAAATTGATATTGTGGTATAATAACTTTCAGAATGAAGTTCGGTCACAAGACACAGTATTCGTAATAGTATCAGTAGCGGTCAGCAAGCACGGACGAGACCTGGCGTGGCAATTCCTTAAAGAACACTGGGAAGAATTCATGGATCGTTATCAGGTAAATTACGACGATGAATTTCGATATCAGCTTTTTAAACATTTTTTAATTAGCATACTTAGTTGGTATACTGTTAATCTGTAGTTAAGTAATAATGTCAAAATATATTAATATTTAGATATTCAGGCACTATTATTTAACTTAATGTTCACAATAAAATTAAATCTTAAATATTTGAAATTTGATATAATACTTTAGATTCCCACTAGCGGAAGTTAATTATTTAATATTGTCATATTCTCGCGCCTTGGAGAAACCAAAATACGGCGTTTTGTTCGCCATAAAGGGGAGAACGGAAGAGTCTTGAGACTAGGTTCCCAGGTTTCCTCCAGCTACAATTTGCGGAATACTACGTGAAACTAAAAAGATAGATAAATAATTTCCAATAAATCATTTACAATTGTAAATTATGAACTGAGTAGATGTTATATATATTTATTAAACAACCAACGCCAACTGCGCTTGCAAACCGTCCAATGTTTAATTTATTATTTAGTTAAAATATTTCCTGGATCCAAGCGATCGAGCGATGATCACTGAACCATAAATTCTTATCGAGCTACGTCGAAATCCTTATATGCTTGTTATGTTTTATTTATTAAATTGAAAATTCTAAGTTTTCTAAAACACTTGTAGCATGTAATGAACTTTCGCTTGTAACTTAGGGTGGATTCCTGCTGGCGCGGCTCGTGAAGCTGACGACGGAGAACTTCGCGTCGGAGGCGGCGGCGGCGGACATCGCGGAGTTCTTCCGCACGCACGCGTCGCCCGGCACCGAGCGCTCCGTGCAGCAGGCGCTTGAGACCGTGCGCCTTAACGCCGCCTGGCTGCGCCGCGACCGCGCCTGCGTCGACGCCTACTTGCGCGTCTACCACTGACCGTACGTACATCACTCGATGAAGTTAAATACTAATTTAAATTTTCATTTCATCGCTCTGGTGTGGAGGGGAGGCAAAGCGCGTCGTTGAGATACGCTACTTAACCCGCAATGCCTCCAGAATCCGGAGTGTCTTAACACTGGGTTCCCTGTGCCCACCCTGCTGTGTGCGGGATACAGCGTGAAGCATATATAAAAAAATGATCTTAGAAATGAATTTCTGACTCATTTTTTCATTTCTTTTTTTATTCTTTTCAGGGACAATAATATAAGACTGACTCCTACGAAAATTATCGCACGCTCATTTCGATTTCCGACGGTCGGTAAGGTATGGAAACATAGCTTTATTTATTTTCTGTTTGACATACCATGAGAGTTTAACCAGTATGTTTCTTTATTATTTGCTTTATTACAACTATGTTCAATCTCATCGCTATCAGTGGTAATATTTAAACAAAAATATAAAGATAAATTATAAATATTACTATATTCTTAATGGATACTGTTTTTTTTATGTAATATTATTAGTTTTTAATATTAATACAGAATATGTTTTACATGTACATACATATATTGCTTGGAGATACATTATCTCATTGGTTCATTCTTATACAAAGCTGTACCAAATAGGCATATCATGTAAATGTGTAAAAATATTATTTATGGTTAGAATTATGTTAATTTCATTGGTGCTCATCGCATTTCAGTTTTCTTTCTTGATCCAAATAATATATACACATACGATTTGATAATCTTATAGATAGTTGGCTTTATTAATTTCATGCTGAATTTTATATATAGAGATATGGTAACTAAGTATACTTTACTATCTCAATATATATTAGCATAGTATTTCATAGAAGTGTTTAATATGTAATGTATGAATTATATCTGAAGTTACCATCATTTGTCATTTGTTATCAAGGTTTGTTCGTAAGATTGTGTTATTGCAATAAATCGTACAAAAGTACCTGGAATTGTCTTTTTATTTAAACCACCTTCAACTCTCTATTAAATATTTATGCGGAAAAATAGTACACATATATGTATTTTATGGGCTTTGCAATAAATCTTTTTTATAGCATATTATTAATAAATATATTATTTATTTATATATTTTAACTTTAATAAATAAATACTAATAAATGGTAAAATAATCAAAATAAAACACTTTCAAAACAGTACATCTATATTGCACTATAACATCTCACTTAGTATTTTACAATTAAGTTAATTTGAGGGGAAATAATACATGCACTATAATTCAAACATCACACAACGACACTATTTAAAAGTGCATTTACACTACAAAAAAAGGACAATAAATGTTTGTCTCAAAAAAATCGTATACCGACAAATGAAGAGGAAGTTTATGCCATACAAATTTTTCACACTGGTAAATGTATAAAAATAGAGCTATATAAACTCCACCGAAATGGTGAAAGATTTTCAGTAAGCGCTTTGTCTTTCAAAGTAAAATAAAAAATGCATATAATTAGCTTTTACTTAAAGTTCGAATCAGAAGTTAAATTACATTGCTTTATTGTTTTCATTACAACCATTTTAGGTATAAGTATGGGTAAGTCACAACATTTTAACAATATTATAACTATTATTTATTAAATATAAGATTTGTAATAAACAAATCTAGAAGTACGAGAGTATATACAAATTGAATTTCATATAAGTTCTTTGTTTCAGTAAATAATATTGATGTAACGCTTAAAACTATACACGCAAAAGCAATACCTATTTTAAATATAAAAATAACGTGACTAGTGAGATCAATACAAATTACGAACAAGTAAATAAAACAGTAGTTAAAAACTCAATATACTCGCTAGATTTGAAGAAAGATCTAGAATATTTGCTGTCTCTAAGTCTTTCAAGTATTAATCACATTGTATCAATACATTTTTGTATTACATTTTAAAACGTGCTTCTAATTTTGTTTCTAGTTATTTTTTAATACTACGATTCATTAATATCTAAATCTATGTCAATGCAACAATTTAAATAATATGTATAAGTGTAAATGTAGTACATTAAGTCTAAGGCTGCTGATCTTTAGAACTATATTTGTATTTTATTTTATAAGAAAATTGTTTCTATAAATCTCTTAGTGTCCAGTGACAGCCTCATTTTTAATTATTCACTTATAACATTTCAACCTCATATCCATTACTAATAAAACATAAAAGTATGAAATAATAACATTTGATGATTTATTTTACTACTTCAAGTAAATAATATAATTCAATCATACATGTAAATAATACATCATTACAAAAAAAATAACAAAAAATAATAGGCATCTGAAGATTGTCTTTAGATGTAATTTACCTATAAAAACATTATTTTGACTTAAAAATTAATAACATGATATAAAAATAATCATAATTAAGATATCTACAATATTATGATATAACTAATTATATCAACTAATAAAAAACACGTAATTTAATCACACACACACGCACATGCAGACAAATCGGACGGTATAGTAATGAGAAAATATCAACTGATTTTCAGAATGATGGGTCATCATATCAGGAATATGCTCCTAAATACAATTACTAAGACAATATCAATTTGTAGAAATCTTACCACAAACCGTCCTGAATCAATAACATTTAGCAAATTATGACTAGAAGATATACATGAAAGAAAAAAATATAAAAAAATTTTGATTTCCTTAAAGCAAGAGATAGGGTTATGTGTAGTATCAACGAAGCAAATTCTCTAGCTATGTTACATGTTATAAAGAGATTTATATTAAAGCCAGTTAATTAGGATTACATGTGTCAAATGTAGCTTCTAAATATTCAACTGTGTAAAAGCATACTTTTTTAAAACATACGCCCGAATAAATGACTAGAAACACATATGTTTATTGATAAAAGAAATATTTACGAATTGAATACTGATAAGAAAAACAAATGCTAATAATAAAAAATAAATAAAACTGACTTAGAAAAAGACTTAAATAAACCTAAAGCTAATTCACACATTTCATTTATTATTATATTTAATATAAATGTAGGTAATATATCATATCTTCCATACCTACAGCAAATGACGAGGTTAGATTTTAAGATACTGATGAACCCTCAAAATTGCGTAAAACTGTCCTCAGTGGTTTTTTATTAATATCAATTAATGTATGTTTAAGGTCCCAAGAAGAAATACTTGTTTCATGAATTTATAACATCATTAATAATTTCATAAATAAATCCTTAGAATAATAACATCATATTATATACATAATATTATCATGATTTTTACAACACAAACCTTTTTAAAATTAAAACAACTGATATAAAATTGATTATTAAATTTATAATTTTTTATACAATTAGACATATTTACAGTTAATATTTAAAAATATTTTTTTTATTTATGGAAGAAATTGAGCAAGTGTTAGGGATTTTGATAATTTAAATACATCATATGGTTTCCTGTGAAATAATTTTCAACATGAACAATAACATTAAAATAAATTAATTTGATATAGCCATATATACAATATGAAGTATATCCAAATGTCAATCATATAATAATAAGTTGGTCTAAAAGAGGGGCAGAGGCAAAACAACATATATAATTTAAAGGGAAATATTAGTATACAACTATACTTACAAAAGTATATAGTTCTACTGGTATATTTTATATTGGTAAGATTTCATATAAATTTGTAGAAAGCGTTTGAAAGGTAACATTAGCTGCGAATTGCGCAAACTTTATAAATTGACTCCGATCACCTAAGGGTAGTATATACAAAATGGCTTTATTATGTTATTCGTTGGCGTATAGATGAGGGGAAGGGCTGTAGGTACGTCCCTAGTACAGTCTGGTATCTACCCTAGAAGTTTTAGTAACAAAAAAATTAGGACTGAAAAAGAACATCAGTTTAAAATAAAAAAAGGTTGGCTTTTTTTAACTAAATTGCATTTTCCTATTTTAAATTTTAATTATAAATAAATAATATGTACAGGGCGTAATGCCAGAGGCTTAACTCCCATTGTGTTATCTTACTGCAAATTTGTTTTGTTACTGACATTTGCCTCAACGGGTAAATGGCGTCAGTCAGACAGTATATATTAAATTTAAAGAAAATGCAGTGGACGAATATTATGTTAATAGATGCATATACATTAAAGCATGTCACATGCATATGTAATGTGCGCATTAATAATATATGTATGTTATTAATGCGCACAATTTACCCGATGAACAAGGTCTTCCTTATATATTGATTCGATGCAACAAACAAAAATATATAAAAAAAGTTTCACGCTGTATCCTGCACGCAGCAGGGTAGGCAAAGGCAACCTAGTGTTAAGACACTCCGTTCCTCACTTTCTGCCGAATTCCGAAGGCATTGCGTGTTGAGTGGCAGAACTCAACGCCGCGCTTTGACTCGACACCAGAGCGAAGAAATGGAAATATAAACGTAAATAAATATTTCACTTCCTCGAGTGGGGATCGAACCCACAACCGTTGCATTAGAGTCACATCCGCCACGACTGCCTCAAATATTATTCCACTGTAAAATGGCTTTTGGGTTCAATATTTAAATATGTTTTAAATTTTTATATCTTCTAAATTAGTTTTTCTCACATTTTTGTATAAGAAAAACATTGAAAAAAATCACCTTAATGAAACTAAATAACCTATGTAGATCTTCAACAAATGCTTGTAGCATTGAATCAATACTTCATATTTTTTTGACTTTTTAACTCTCGCAAGTTAACACTCATAAAAGTTTGGTTATTTGGTTCGCAAATCGTATGACCCAACAAGCTATCTTAATATCAATTTCAAGATACACAAAAACTTTTCCGTGGGTACTCAAACAAATCTAATGGAACTATTATCTTTCCATACAACATCCAAAGTAACTTACATTACATTAGAAGCTCATACCATTATTATTTGAAGATAAATTCAATAATTGCTTGGAAATGCTAAACTCATTTGTACTGTCGTCGAGGAAGAGTTGTGCAATGTTAGAAGGAAATTAGCAGTTATTCGACAATGAGGCATCTTGGTAAGTGTTCGTGTAGGTAGTCGAATAATTCAGGCGAAGCGCCCGGACAGTTGGTCAGCTCTAACTCGCGAAGTTGCCGCAACTGGATGAGACTTGATAATCCACCAGACGTTAGTAGTGGACAACCTGTAAACATGGGAGAACATCACTAAATAAAGGTACTGTACAGTGAATGTGGAAGTTTCATTAGAAATGAAACTAACACATGGGTAAAATGTGTAGAATAGTACCCTAAAGAGAGAAAGACAAAGAGATGAGGACGGCCCGAAAAGATGCGATGAGGACCTGACAATGGGAACTTATGGAAGTGTTTACAGGAAGCCTATGCTGTTTTCTTAATTTACAACAGTAAGTTACCAGTGATAATAATTTAATATGTAAACTGTGTGTGAGAGTGGTGAACAGTGTCTTTGAAACTAAGTTGTCGACGTTGTTATGGTAACTCGTAGGGTAAGTTAAAACGTTAGTAGTGTCAGACAGGAAGGATTCTGCTGAAAAGAAACTCAATGGTAAGAAAAGATAAGAAACTCAATAGTTCTAATGTATGTGCTCCTCAAGTGTGTAATAGTAATCTCGAACGTAACTGTAAGATTTGTTAATGATATATTTTTTAATTTTAACTTTAAATCTTTTAAATGGTGTATCTGAAACCACTTGTTATAATGGAATTTTATTATACAAACGTACATTGTGCCAAAAATGATTTATTAATTTCTCAAAGACAAAAACTAAGATCAGTCATCTCGTTTTTTATTTCTAGTATTTATACCATGTCTGTCTTTGACACTCCGGTGCTCTCTGTCCATCGTGGTAGTGTAAATCTGAAAAACATCATTAAAACAAATAGTCTAAAGTAGAAACCAGCTAGAGACAGGAGCTGCAAGGAGCGCATGCCGCACAGATGCTGCACGCCGAAGTCGCGCACCTGCGAGCACCAGCGTAGGTACAGCGCCACCAGCGACTGCATCGTGCTGATGTAGCCCACGCCGATGTCCGTAATGTGTACGCACCTGCCACGTCGATATTTTACTTTATTTACTTATTTTATATTTCATTGGGTGATTTAGATTGTGCGAGCATTGTTAAATATAACATATTAAACTCTATCAGAATTAAATTAACATAAGTCAAAAAATCTCAATTTGTAAGAGATAAATAGACTATAATCATTATTGCGAAAATGTTGCATTGGTTATAGTAAACTATATGAGAAAAAAGCTAAACATCTACCAATTAGATGGCTTTAGTAAGTAAAATAACTGAACTGATCAATGCACCTTTGTTAATAGATTATTACCAATATCAGTGCATATATTTGCAGGAAGCCGTTTCCAATAAATTATAAAATGAAAATTTAAATTTACTCTTATGGCACTTAACAATTGAATTAAAAATTATATTATTTAAATTGGTTCATTAGGCCCTTAGATCCGAATTGTGACACTTTCCAAAAAAATAAGAGGTGTATACCTCATTAGAACATTGGATAGATTAATTATGCTCATAAAGGTAGCTATATGTGTGAGTACCTGTCCAGCGTGAGCTCCTCCAGGTGGTTGAGATCGCAGGCAATATACTCGAGCGCGTTGTCGGTGACGCGCGGACACCAGCTGAGGTCGAGACTGCGCAGGCGCGGCAAGTTCTCGGCCAGCAGCTCCACGCCCTCGTCCGTCACCTTGCTGCACCCGCTTAGGGATAGCACCGTCAAGTTGGGCAGAGAGTGCACTGTGGATGCATACAAATATACATATATATTAGTGTTCACTCTAACTTACATGACTGGACTAATAATGATAAACTCATTTAAACCTCAAAATCACGCTCCTTTGGCTGAATTAGCTTGTTTTCTCTAAGTACTCGTGGCAGCACCTCCCAATATCAACATTACGTCATTACTAATTTAAAAAAAAAAAAGATTTTTTAAGTGGACGAATTATTTGTTGCTATATTATCTCTATAATAGTGATTTGCCTAGTCTCTATTTAACAAAAACTCGCAACAATACCACAAAACCTAGTCTCTTTGGTCATTTTTTTTAGGTAATGCTGTTAGCACTATTGGCTTTGACAGTGTTATTGGGTGGATAGGAAATAGGGCATTACGTGGCCTCTTGAAGGATATTGACGACGACTAAGGCGTCTCCTGCGGGACTAGAATCTCGGCTTGCGGCCGTCGGTCATGTTGTATGGAATTTATATATTTCACGCATTCCTCAACATTTCTTTGTATTTTTTTTTATTAATTGCGTTTATATTATTCTCAATACAATCACTTAAAAATTTAATTAAAAGCAATGATACATAATACAATATTGTTAGAAAAATTGTCGGGATGGTTTTTACCAAATTTTAGTTTCGTTTAAGTAGGTATCTATAAAGATTATCAAATTACCCATAAACACGTTTTCTTACTAATGAGAACCACTACTGCAAATTCCTGTAGTCTGTAAGTAGATATACGTATATACTTGCCGATAGTGTCTATTTATAGCTTACTTGCATTTTGTATGATATCTATTATAATTTATAGATGTGACTACGTAAGGCTGCTTAATTATATAAAGAGATTACAAAATAATACAGTCTACACGATACCCATGTTGTTTGTTCTGGAGCAATTGTCGTAGGTAGCAAATATTTGTAAAATTTGTTTAGTGTTTAAAGATAGATAAATCGGAAAAGATGGTTTCAAAATTGGGAAAACATTCTAAAATATGAGATCTACCGCGTATCGTCAGGACTCAAGCACATCCTAAATGTGACGCATTTTAATGGCTTACGAAAATAAATAAGTACCTACTAACTAGGTAATCGTAGGGACATAACAACTTTCACCACCAATTATAATATATAACGTTAACAATGATAATTTATCACAATATATTTTTATTAAAACTCGCAGCAACGGACCTAGAATATTTATTATTCTAATAGGCATGAAAAATGAGGAAATACTAACCTAATATTTTTAGATGATTATTCTGAAATATTATTTATTAGTAAATAAATATATTGTATAATAGCCATATAGTAGATTAACTTGGAGGAGAAATAAAAGTTCTATATTAATCCTGAGGTGTTTGATTTCGTCACAAAATTATTTTATGTTAGAAAATGTTTCGAATGGTCCGGAATGGGTTGCTGGATGGCGGCACCCAGCACTCAATTCCTCAATTGTTCGGAAAGCGAATTTTGAAACTAGTTTAGTAAACATTACAAATTTAAAATAAGATCAATCTCGTAAAAGCTCCCCTTCGTGCCGCAGAGTCTGGCTGTAAACGCGACGGTTAAGAGTTCCATTGCATTCCTAGTTGTACGTGCGTTACATTTACTTACCAATATTGACAACCCCATGATTAGTTAACTCCCAGCAACTATGCAAGCGGAGTATGCTCAGAGAAGCACTCTGCTTAGGAGAGAAGTAGCCGAGCGCGGCGTCCGTCACGTGGTACGCCTGGAGGGAGAACTCGTACAGCGATGGCAGCAGTTGAGCTACTGCACCCACCTACAAATTAACATGTCTCGTAAAGCTCTCAGAATAGCCTGTCGTAGACACTAAATTTATACACACTAGTACATAACAGTATTATTTGCGTTAATATTATAATCATTATTTTTAGACTTTTATATGTATTATTTAGCAATAATACAATATTTTTTATTAATAAATATTAAATAATTCTAATAATTAGAAAATTAGTAGCAGTTGTTATAAAATGAACTTACAGCCTCATCAGCAATATTAATACAGTCAGTAAGCGTGAGTGAGACTATGCGGGGAGTTAGACATGCCCACAAACCAGCCTCCGTTATCTCATTGCAGCCCGTTAGTTCTAGTTCAAAGAGAACCTAAAAACATTGAAATTTAAATTAAAAGTGTAAACTTTAATTAATTAATGAGCAAGACACAACTTTGACTGACCTGTAAGTGGTCTAGTATAGCTTCTAATCCTCTATCTGTTATTGTACAGCCTTTTAAACCAATAGCGTGTATATGATGCGCTGATACGGGAAATTGTTTTATGAACTCATTTATATCATCATCTGTAGCCGATATCAAAATGACACCTCGTATGCCTCTTCTCACTATAGAATTATAGAATCTCTGTGTACAACAACCGGACTCCGATCTGAGCTCGCGACAGTCGAGCACCGCCACGAGGCCCGACCACCAGCGGGGCGACGAGTAGAGCACGTCGCGCCATTTCGTGCACACTTGAGACAGTGATCTCCTGTCGTTTGCATTGAAATAAAGAAAAAACTTCTCCAGAAATCTGTCTTCCATGATGAATTGGCTCCAAACTAGAGGCCTGGGCGAGGGTCTGCGCCGGCGAGGTATGCGGGGGGCGGCGTTGGTAGCAGGGCCGCAGAGGGCGTTGGCGACGCGCTCCACCACCCCAGGCGAGCGCTTGCGGCCGCGCAGGCCCAGGCCCGTGATGCGGCGCGACAGCTCGGCGGAGGCACGTTCCACCACGCCCTGCGCGGACACCGACGACATCTTCACCTTGACGCGGCGAATGGTGTCGCCGGGCCGCCCGCCGCCCGAGCTCGCCCCGCCCGCACCGTGCTCGCAACCCGCCACCGCGCTGTGTTATCAAACAACTAAACTTGGCACCTCTACATTTGATCCATATATTATATAATATGAAGAGATTTTTTTTTTTTTGTAAATATCAGGACCTACTTTGTACTTAATGTAGTTAAATAATAATAAAACAGTAAAACCTATGGTGATATTTTTCTTATTTGTGCATATTGACTTTTGAAATAAATATTACAAAAACCTTTCTATTGTCTATAGTAATAAATTTGTTCATGTAAAAACAAGAAGTATTTATTTACAAGAATGCTATGTAAGAAAAAGTGAATGTGTGAGTGAGTCGAGTAACTCTTGGTAGTATTTTTCTTTCTTAAGTGTATAATACTTAAAATGAATAACACTTTAAATTTGTAAAAAAAACTCTAGGTAACTCCAAAAATAGTACACTTCAGAAATATTTCATACTTTAGATTATTTTCATGTTAGATATCCTAAAGTATCTACTAACGCCCAATGTTAATAACCAATCCTAATCCAAAAATTGCTACCATAGATTGAATTAGACAGAGATGGAGGTAGGAATGCAGGTTAGTGATTGGATAGACATGTCGGACAGAACGAGATAGACGTTAACTGGAGATAGGAGATACATTATTAATATTGGGCGTAAGTGAATGTGCATTTGGTATGTAAAGGCAATAATAAGAAATATTCTATTTTCAGAGGCAAATATATTTTGCATTTGGGTCACTCAGAAAATCTAAAGATATATTTACATATTAGTGGTATATTTATAAATCATAATTAATTACTACAGTAAATAATTTTATATAAATCTATATTTTCATTTATTTTTTTTTCTATTTTTACTATATTTATATAGTCCAATAGATGAAATAAGTTTAAATAATAACGAAATTTGAAATTTAAAAGTCTATATGCAAATTATTTGACAAAAAAATAGTACATATATTACCAAACATAAAACCTATGGAATTTGAATTACATGGAAAAAATATTGTGAATGAAATGTTTTAAAAAATTAAATATATTATAAGTATAATAGGTAATTTTAAGTTACAAAATTCAGTTAACAAAGAAAATACGCTAAATACTACATAGGGCTTACGTAAAACAATAAGTGTTAAAATAAAGAAATGTGTACAGTTACGAATTAAGTCTGAAATCACTAATATCATTTTTACTGTTTTAATAGGTGAGAGAGCGTGAAATAAACACAAAATCGATGACATTTTATACAGACCTATAAATTTATGACTAGGAATAAAGTCACCATATTTTTTAGTCACTCAGATAATTCTTTTAATAACAAACACATAAAATAATACACTTAAATATTTCTTGATTTAATTCATCTAAACTGAAAAATGAAAACCTCGAACGAAAATGAAGAAAACTGAGGAAAATGACGCTGTCATTTACAACACGCAACTATCTCCTTCAAGCATAAAGATTCAACACTCTTTATCTCTGTCTATTTGTGTCCTTTATTTTACGTATATGACGTCACTGACTTAGTTATGGCGGATGTTTATTATTTAGGGCGCAGGATGTGTAGATTCTATTACAACTTATGCAGACGTAAGTTTTTTAATCTTTGATACGTATGATAAGTATATAAGAATAAATATTTTTTGAAAATATTATAAAATAATTATAATATTATGACGTATAAAATAAACTCGTAGAAAAATATTTTGATACAGTGAGTAGGTAAGTATAATACTCTATGACAATAAATATAATATATAAGTAAAGCTGCCTTAATATAAGTACAGTAAGTATCTTTTTTTGCTAGTCGTTGTATATAAAATTTAAATTTAATAATATTATGCTTTATTGAACTGATTTTAGAATTATTATTTTGATAAGCTGTGTTCAAAAAGTCAAATTCTTATTTAACTGTCAACGTCAAATTTAAAGTAATCTATTTCTATTCAATTTCAATTTAAGAAAGTATCTAACCAATGTGGCGCGAGATTTTATTGTAATGTGAATGTCTCGTTTTTGTAATTCTATAAATTTTGTCCTAGAATACAATATATAAAATTCGTTAAAACTTATAATTGTACGTTGAATTATATTTTAAGTTTGTGTTAAATAAAGTTAATAGCGGTGCTATTGAGTATTTGTGATCGATGGAGTTCGTTGAGGCAATCCCGGTTACTTTTAAAGAAATTTCTCCAAATCATAATATATCAGAGAAATGGAAGGAAATTATTTTGAACACAGGTAATACTTAATTAACATCTTAATAGGGGCAAATTTTAACAATTTTCAATAATTTCATAAATCATCTTTCACAGGTGGTACACATAGTACATTACAAGATATAAAATTACCTCATAAAGCGGGTGGATATTGGTACAGAGACTCTAAAAAAGCAAATACAAGAAATAGATTTGTTTATTGGTACACAGACATTTTTATTATAGTTTTACATTAGTATGTAAATAAGTGTATCTAATATTTGAACCTTTTTAATTATTACAGGCAAACAACATCTGATGCCATAGAGTTGTCAGAGGCATCATTGGATATAAACTTATCTGGCAATAATTTAAGATGCAAAGTTGCTCCTGGAACTCCACCATTAAATTTTCTTGAATTCTATGAAAGAACTTCATCTCAGCAAGTGATAATTTTAGCTGCTACAGTATCATCAGTACATAGATTAGTATTTCCCCATCCAGATATTCTAGACAGGAGGGTAGGAAATCTTAATATTTTTTTTAATTTAACAATTACCTTCAGGTATAAAAATATTTTTGGTTTATTTTTCAGTCTACATTTGGATCACTATGTAGTGTTTCACCTTCAATTTTTCAAGATACATCTGCAATTAATAATCCAAATAATTATTTTATCTTAAATCAGTATTCTAATACAAGTAAGTATTCTATCTTAATTTATATAGTTAAGTAATGTCATTTTGTTTTCAAATATTATTTTATAAGGACTTTTCTTATAATATGTTTGTTATAACATAATTATACTATAGTATTTCTTATATGTCAATATTTAATTTTATAAAAGTACAAAAGGTTCTTTTTTCAGATACTGGAGTTGCACACTCATGTGCATCATTACTAAGAGATAATGGTGAAGCTGTTTTTGCTTTAGCATTTGGTTATGGAGGTGAAGGAGGACTATTATTAGTTAAATTACCAGTTGCTGGGTCAGCTGTTACAATGATGCTCAAAAGGGAATCGACTGTACCAAGATTCTTGTCTGGAATCACTGGAGCTTTAAGGTATTTTATTATTATTATGTTTCTCTTTAAAGATTCACGGGTTCAAAAGAACCCGGTCCTTTGGAAGGTTTGCGTGGGGACACAGGTCCAACATGTAGAGGCCCCTTAGAGGATATTCAAATGTTTTACTGTGACACATCAGCCGGGATCCACCTCTGGGTAACCACAGATAATTGCCCAGAGATGGTCGCCGGTTAATGCGTAGGAACTATGGAAAATGTGGAAATCTAAACTAGGACTATGGAATGGAATTTAGATGGACTGGCTACTGGACTAAAGCCCCCACAAGTGATGTAAAATAATAATAATAATAATTATTATTATTATTATTTTACATCACACTTTAATATGCATATAGCAGTGAGAACATAGTGTTTTTTATGTATTTTTTATTTATTAGTTTAATACCACTATAGGATTAGGTCTGTACCTTTTTTACCTTATTATTATATTTATTTGTCTTGTCATATATTAATTACATTATTGTTTATAATAATTAAGGCAATACATAGATATAGTGTTAAGATACTCCAATCTCCACATTCCACCCAAGTTTTGAGACATGGTATGTTCAGTAGTGGAACTTAGCATTGCACTTAGTATTCTTTCCAGGATTGAGGAAATTAAAATAATACATTCCTCAGAGTGGGTAAGGAATTCACAATTATTGTGTTAAGAGACAGACTGTGCAATAATTGTCTATTTTATTATAAGAATCCATTTTTAAATTTCTTTGAATTAAATACATATAGTATTTAATATAATGTGCAATGTAATTTAAGGGGTAAAGGAGGGGATGGAGTGGATACATATGGTGTAATTCTGACAAATAGTCTAGCTGTGGCCATTTGTGGAGACACTTGTCTTCGTGCCTGGCTTTTGGATGAAGGTGGAGCTCCTACAGCAGTTTCAACACCACTATCACAAACTTTGACAAGGCCTAAAGCTCCTCGTAAGTCATATTTCTTTACAAAAATTATTTTTTTCAGCTTCACGCTGTATCCAGCACACAGCAGAGTAGGCAGAAGTAACCTAGTGTTAAGACACTCCGTTCCCCACTTTCTGCCGAATTCTGGAGGTATTGCGTGTTAAGTGGCAGAATTCAACGCCGCGCTTTGCCTCGACACCAGAGCGAAGAAATGGAAATATAAACGTAAATAAATATTTCACTTCCTCGAGTGGGGATCGAACCCACAGCTGTCGCGTTACAGTCACACCTGTGCTGTGCCGCTGCGCCACGACGGCCTCTGCGACATAAAAAGTTGACATAGCATATTTTGACTTATTAAAAAGCAACCAAAATAATTAAGCTTATTCAAATTATGAATCTTATTTAAGAGTTCTAGGGTATTTACCTTATAAGAAATTCAAAAACACAGTATTTGTTGATAGAATTTTAAACATGACTTTTTAAAACTAAAATTCCAATTATTTCAAGTGTCATAATAAGTTATTCTTATTTTTATTTACAACTAACAAGCTAATTATTTATTATACTGTTATCGAATTCGTGTAAAAGAAGGTAGCTATAGGTGAAAAGGACTATAAAAGAATTGTGTTAATCAGGGGATGCAGAGTATCCATCAAAGATCATACTAATTCTTCAGGGGTGAGGCAGAGTCTTGTATAATATACCTATCATTATAAAGTAGACCATAACTGTTACCGCGTTTACCGCATCAGAGGTACTAGGAGTACCTCTGATGCGGTAATAATAATCTCATTTCATTTAACCTTAACCATACAGAACAACTATTTTGAAGCCATTATATTCAAATCTCTAAAGGTTTAGCCGGGCTGTTAGGGTTCCATATGAATTGCTCCAGATCTTCATTTTTATTATACGGACAGAAAATGCTTGTTATGTTGATCAACTTTTAATAAGACGCTAATTTATATCTTTTAGAGGTTAGGTGGGCTGCTAACAAATACGTCAGGTACTCCAAACCTTAATTTTTGTTATGTGGGAGGAAATTGTTTGTCATGTTGTTCAATTTTCCCCAAGGCCAGTATTGCCTTGTATTTTCTTATAGTTTAGACAGGCTATATGTATAGATATCAAAATGTATATTAAATAAATTTTAATAAAAAAAATATATTTATTTATTACTTGCGTAATATATATTTTGCAACTTCGTTAATAAAACTATATTTATAAATTAGATAATTTCCGATTTTCTTCTTTTTCACAGCCCATGGTCACATGTTACAGTATACAACTGCATCAGATGGGAGTATCATACTGGTAGCTTATTTGTCATTTCCGACTGAGTGTGAATTTGTAGTATTAAGAATGCATGATGGTGGAGCCGGAGCTGCTAAATTCTCACAAGTCTGTCACATTTTTGGACCTCAGGTATGAACAAAGTAAATTTATGAGTAAATATTGTAACATAGACATAGGATAGAGGCACCCAGGTTGTGCATTTCCATCCCAGAATAGTCTGGTAGTAACAAAACATTTATGTTGAAAAATTTTAAAACTTTGCACTAAAACATATTTAGGTATTTTTTTTTACTAAATTGCATATTCTTACTTTAAAAAAAATTCTTCACATTTTCACTACTTTAGTGTTGTGTAGTAAAAAAACACTTGTGAAGCTTTTCATTTGTATGTTTAAACATTAATTCAACTTCAATGAGTTGATCATCACTTTCAAATGACCAATGGAAACCAGGCCCCCTAGAAAATACGCCTATGTTTATAAATGCAAAATTTATGAAATATTTATTTGATAATTACTTACTTAACATAAAATAAGATTTTAATAATGATTCCAGCTAGATTTATTAGATTATGCAATTGGTTATGGTGATGGCAGTCATGTCATTTGGGCTCTATGGACTCAACCAGATGGTGATGCTGTTGTAACAAGTAAGTAAACTATTGGGAAATTTTATTGTTCATTAAACCAAAAATTAACAGTATCTATTCACAAGGTTCTTTTTGTCTACCTTTTTTTTTGTTGAATGTTAAAAAATAAGTGGGTTTGGTTTTGGCTATTGATATATAAAAATATAATATTGACATATTATTATTAATGATTATTATACGAATTACACTGAATATGATAAGATTACTCATATTTGGTGAGGATGTGCAGTGCAGTGGGGCAGTGGATTTGATCCCAATTCAAGGAAGTCAATTATTTTCATTTCCCACGTCCTTTTAGACAAATCATTGCATTGAGTTTCACCCCTTGACAAGCGATTTATGAAGATGTGTTTTAAAAAGGGTGGTGGTGGAAGTCTTAACTCTAGTTTCCCCTACCTACTTGCTGTATTCAGTGTAAAGATGACTTTTTATAATAGAAAATATTGTAACTGTCAGGCAGCGTTCTCGGCGCGGAGGCGAGCTGGCGCGCGGTGGCAGCGCGCGAGGCGGCGCCGGCACTGCCGCAGCTGTCCACACACCAGCAGTACCGTGACCGCCTGCTCGCGCCCGGCCTCTTCCCACCTGCTGTAATTAATAAGGCTCTTGTGGTATGTCATTTATTTCTTCATCTAGTGATAACCTATATCGTTTATTTAGTTTAAATTACATTTTCCCACTCAAGAAAATTAAATATTTATTTACATTTATATTTTTATATTCGCCCAGGTGTCAAGGTAAAAAGCGGCGTTGAGTTCCGCTACTCAACACGCAATGCCTCTAGAATTCGGCGAAAAAGGGGAGTGGAGTGTCTTACCTCGAGGTTCCCTCTACCTACCCTGCTGTGTGCGACACGGCGTAAATCTAAAAAAATACATTTTAGATATCAATTTTATTATAATTTATTTAGATCTACCGTCGCACGTGGGGCGGCGGCGAGGCAGGCGAGGCGGAGCTGGGCGAGGCGTGCGTGGCGGCAGTGACGGCGCGCGTGCGGGCACTCAGCGCTCGCGCCTCACACGACGCCTCACATCTTATGCATAAGTAAGTATGAGTTGAGAACACGCCTAAAAATTTGAACGTACCGGGATCTATAAAGCTGAAACCAATGTCAAGTACTAATAAATAAAGAAGAGGAATTATGTATGTAGATAAAAGGAATGAGGTTTTGTTAAGATTTTTTTGCTATATTATTTAATTTTAGATATTATTATTTAATTTCAGATGCTGGTCTGACTTGTATAGCTGGTGTTTGCAATATATGGAAGGACTTCAAAAGCCTCTAGGCCTTATGGTCTCTAAACATGTAAGTTTAAAAAAATAAGGTACAACATAGCTGATAAAACAATATTTAAAAAAACAAAAACTCCAACTGCATAAAACTAAAAGAAAAAAAAACAAACTCCATAGCTTATTATGATTAACAGGACCGGGATCTCTTTAACTTGTATGGGGTTCCTGGTAAAGATTTTATTGATGGAAGGATTACTTATAGGTCCCGACTGTTAACCCTACAAAACCCTATTGGGCTTGTTTTTAAAAGCCTTTTTCTTTTTAGTTTTATGCAGTCAGGGTTTTTGTTTTTTACATATTTTTTTATTTTTCACTTTTTTGTTAGGATTTCATAGGATTATTAGGGATTGTAAATATTCGGTCCCTTTTTCACTTTCCCGGTCGTGTCGCATTGGAACTCTACCGGTTTCAGAAAGTAAAAGAGCAAAGTCTATATTTTTCAACTTTTTCATTATATTATTTTTATTAATATTACAGTAATGATAATCATGATACCGTTTTGAAATTTTTTCACGAGTCCAATGGCGTCCCAGAGCCGCCATGATTATTTGTTAAACATCACCTATATATGAACACTCGGGCTGCTACCTCAATTATATAAATCCGTTCAGCGGTTCTGGAAAGTAATAAATATGAGGTAATAAAGAATATTACATACAAGCCCTTCCTTAGCAGTCGGGAAAAAAACAGATAGTGATTCCGTATTTATACAGTACCTAGCGGCCCACTCGCGGCTTCATCCGCATACCACCTATTATACTTTTATTATGTTGCAATTGCCAAGAGTGAAGAGAGTAATACATTCAATCATGAACACTGCGTGGATGTATGATAGGACGTCATCGTCGGCGGCGGGCACACCCCGCGGTACTCGAGCCTAGACTCATACCCGTAAATACATACAGCGTTGAATTATTTTAATTTTACTATTTCTTGAAAAGTATACATCCAAATTACAAGCTATAAAAGCCGAAGATTATCTTTATTAAATTTTCTTAATGATGAAATAATTTTCGCTAATAAGTTTTCAATATACATGTGATATAAAAATCTATGAAAATGCTTTATTGTTACTTTTTTTATAAGAGATAGATATATGATGTTCCGGACTTTTTTTAGAACAAAATGTTAACATTATGTTTTGAAATTTAAAAAAAAAACAAAAACTTTATAATATATATTAGTTCAAGAAATGTCTGTTCTATAAGGGCGCACAGTGGACCACAGGTGAGGGCGAGGCGGGGTGGTGGTGCGCGGTGTTGCGGCGCTGCGGGGTCTCGCTGGTGCGCCAGCTGGAGCCTCTTGAACGTATTATGCTGTCTCCTGAGGATTCACTTCCTGACATTATGGGTTAGCTATAAATGGATTCAATTATGTCATTTATTTATTTATCGATTCGGTTTACTAATAATTCTTTTTGGGGGCTGTCGAGGCGCAGAGTGTAACTGTGAAGTCGACAGATGTGGGTTCGATTTCCACTCAGAAGTGATTAAATTTTTTTATTCTTGCTCTTGTAACGAAACAAAAGCACTGCGTTGAGTCCTGTCACTCAATATGCAACGTCTCGAAAATTCTCTAGAAATTAGGTCTTAACACTACATCCTCCCTGCCTATCTTGCTATATGCGTGATACAGATTGATGCTAAAACGAGCACAAAGTGACTGTAAGCGGTTATGGGCTCGATTCCCAGTTGAAGAATTCATTTTCCCCTTTCTGCGCTCTGGTGTTAAAATAAAGTAAATATTCTTTGTACTATAATATACAGGGTGGAAGAGGCAGCGCTTCTTTTACTGAAACTGCATATAGGGTAAAATATTTCAAACCCAGAATTAAAAAAAAAATAATCAAGGTACCTCAACGGTTTGGACGTAGGATTTTTTTTTCATTTCACGATTTTTATCCATACCTGTATTTCGTGTCACGCACACATACGTATGCGACGTGGCCGCTTTGACAGGTAAGTGTGTGCGTGCCTATGTTATACTTTACAAATGGCGTTTTATTTTAAAACGATAATTTTATTATTTATTTTGTTTGAAAAAAAAACTTTTTCATTTTCGAGAATTATTTTTTTTCCGAATTATATTAGGCTTTTATAGAGTAGTTAAAACTGTGGTTTCATTTAAAGTGGCGCTGACAATTCCACCCTGTATAATATAATATATTTTCTTCGTATAAGTCGTCTGCATAAATAACATAACATTTTCAGCGTCTTATGTAAAATGCACGCATAAGGAGTTTCCTGATTTCGCAAGAATTACTCTATCGAAGTGTTAGATATGAGAGGAGTTATAACGTCTTTTGTTTCAGGCGAGGCCGGCGAGCTGTCAGCGGACGCGGTGCGTGTGGTGGTGGCGGGCGCGCGCTGGGAACGCGGCGGAGGGGCGGTGGCGGCGGCCGAGCTGGAGCGCCGCTTGTTCGCCGCCGCCGCGCCGCAGCACCGCCTGCTGCCGCGCCTGCTGCACCTGCTCACCGACCCCGCGCCCGCGACCTCGCACGAAGGCGCGCCGGTGAGTACTGGCCCAGTGCTGAAAGTGGTGAAGCCGAGGGAACAAACAAACATCGGTCGACACGTTACTCTCATAGTCCTGCGTTCCTGCTTCGGCCCGATTCCGTCTGCTTTTCGCCCGATTTTATGTAGTGAATTATAAGTGACGAGCAGTAGGTTCCGCTACTTAACATATAATGACTCAGACAATTGAGGGAAAGTTTAGACTATTAAGGATAAGCCATGGAGCGGAGCTAATATTGTTTATTGTTATTTCAGACATTAACACCAGAACAAATAGATGAAATAACGTCAATTTTAGAGCCTATCAAAGATTTGCAAAATGCCGTGTTGGAGTTGAATGATGCATTAAGATTGGATGTACCTGAAATAGATACTTGTAAAAGTAAATATACTTTTCTTTTATATTTTACCGTTCTAAAATAACATAAAAAAAGAGAGTAACAAAGTTTATTTTCTTTGTAGGTGATGAGGAAGAAATTAGTGAATACGACAATTTGTTTGCAAGTGACTTAGGTGTGGCTATTGTCACTGAAGCAATACGACAAATGGCGGAAATGAGGTTATATTATTAATATTTTATTATTTCTATTTTTATCTTCATAATGAAAAAAAAGCACAACTATATAGTTTTAAATTTTAAATAAAGCAAATTAATATGGCAAATATTTTTACGAAAACATTTAATATCCAACCAGGGCTCGTGTAGTCCGCGGTGCTTTAGCGGCGTTAGGCGCCGCTCGGGGTGCAGGCGGAGTACCCGGAGCAGGGCACTGTGCTGTTCACTGGCAGGCGTATCGCGCGCTGTTGTGGTTGCGTGCTGCTACTTTAAAACGACCGTTAGTATTAAAAATTATTTGTTGATTCTTTAAAAGTTATTTATTTTTTTCGTTATTTATCAGTTTTGTTAACAAGTATATATAGAGTTAGTTAGTTCTGGTTTCTAAACTATAATAATAACAGTCCAGCAGGATCGTCGGAGGCGTTCCGTCTGAAGCTAACCGCTCTGGGCGGTGAGAGCGCGGAGGCGGGCGGGTGTGCGAGCGGCGGAGGCGTGGCGGCGGCGTACGCGGCGGCGGCGGGCGGGCGGCGCGCGCGCACTCACCTGGCCGCGGCGCGCGCCCCCACGCACTGGCACCAGGCGTTGCCGCTGATGGCATATCATTTGGCACATCAGTTGTATCCTTTTGTTGACTTGTTTTTTTTACAAAATACTCTTTTTTGGTATAGTAAAACAAATATGAACTATTTAAAATCGATTTTCAAAAAGATTACCTACATTAACAGTCAGACTGATTTATTTTATGAAATTAAATAAAACTAGCTTCCCTCTGTATCCTGCACACAGCAGGGTAAGCAGAGGGAAAATAGTGTTAAGACACTCCGTTCCCCACTTTCCCAAATTCTGGAAGCATTTCGTGTTGAGTGGCGGAACTTAACGCTCCGCTTTGCACCAGGTGCTATTTAATGAGATTAGGCCTTAAATTATTACAAATTTTAGACTAATCTTGTCAACATATTGATGGATTATGGATAAACCAATTAATAACTTTTAAATTTTAATCACAAATATTGTATATATTTTTTTATTATAACAATTATACTAATAGCCAACTTCATTAACTTATATCAAATAGCAAACGATAAAAATAAAAATCACTTCACGCTGTATCCCGCACACAGCAGGGTAGGCAGAGCAGGCAGTTTTAAACCTATATTTCTCTTAAACCATAATTAACATTAAAACAATAGATTTCCTATAAATACATCAGATGGGCCGTGAGCGGTGGCTTTGAATTTGGCTGGTGGTTGGGATCCATCAACCAACCTCGCTTAGTACAGAACTATGTGGCGCTGTTGGAGCCCTGGTGCGAGTGGAACGCTTGCTCACGTTAGTACAAAAATATTTTTCAAATTTATATATATTTTTTTCAACTTCAACACTATCGAACGAAATCGAAGCATTGTGTGTTGAGAGGCGGAATTCCATTGAGTTTGTCTTGCCAGAGGGGTGGGAAGAGATAAGAATATTTAATTTTCGCCCGAGTTAGGATCGAATTAGGATCGAACCAACAACCATCACATTTACACAGTCCCACTGGGCCACGATGGCCTCATATTTTTTCCCACATTTATAATTTTGTAGGATAAGCATAGGACATAATGTAAATTGCCATGTCACATTTTATGTATTTAAATATGCAGGGATCGAAAAAGAAAGTAGAATAATTGTATGAAAATGTATGTATGTACACCTTTTATTTAGATTAATCTATAAAAAAAATTACAAGATAAAACGATATTTAAAAAATATATCTCTTATTTGCTTCATATATTCAAAGTATAATTATGGAATATTTAAAAAAAAAGTTTTTGTCCCAATTTCGACTGTTGTAGACAGGCAAGAATCGATATAGCACGTCAGTTCATTAATATTTACTATATAATTACATGATAATGAGTATACTTAAATGTTAATTTATTTTATACTAATGAGGTAAATTGTGACGGTCATTATCCTACACCGTTTGTTTATCAGACGAGCATATCAAAGTCGTGCTCTATTTATTTAATAGAAAATATAGTTAAATTGATAAAGTCCTTTTCTTACAGAAGTCGGTTAAAAATTCTATAAAATGATATTACCGTAGTATAAGCCCGTCTTTGTCTGTTATCTTGCTTATTGCTATTAATAAAAAAATAATTATGAGATAATACTTAGTTAATCTAATGTTATTTTATAATACGTGGTGTATTTAGATAATTTATCTTTCACCTTCACATACTTAATTGATATGTTCAGTTTAGTTTATACAGATCGCTAATCTACAGTCGTGACGACAGCAATACACTAATAATATTTCCTTATTGTTAAAATGTAATGTAAAACCTATACATATAATAAAATTGTAGCTGATCCCTGTCCGTACATGAATATTTGAAACATTATTGAGGGCATTTATCCATATAATAGAACCCAAAAGTTATCTTTGTCTGTGCGTTTAAACGCTAATCTCAGAAATGGCGTAACTGCACTCTTCACTATTGTACGTTGGAAAATTTCCTTTAACATTTAGTAGTTGGTTTATTTATATTGGTTTAAAAAATAAAAAAAGTTATGAGGCTGAAATTTGACTTTCCAATGTATGGGTATTGTCTTTAAAATGATAATGTTATTAGAACTCGAAAGTAATTTAGATTAGTAAATAAATATTTACGTAGCTAGGTAGAATTCGCTGGTATTAAATGTATGTGTTTACGTACTTAAAACATAAATTTTACCTTGTTACTGTATGCAATGTCGTACGAGTATGTATAAATGAAACAGTTTTGTACAACTGCAAAATATAAATAAAAGATCGAAGACCATAATGAATTTAATGTAATACAAATGTTGAGCCACGCGAGGGACTCTTGATAACCGATTACTAACTTATTATAATTAAAATATGAGAATGAAGTAATTTAGGTCATAACAAAAATGCAAGCTAAGCTCCCACGTGTATGCGCTACTTTATATAGGTATAATATTGCCCAAATTCTTTTTCGGTTTTAAAAACCGGTTTGGGTCGGACACTAGTTAAAATTAATTTATTATAAATCTTTTCACTTACTTTAGTTATCTATTTATAGACAACTAGTTATTTTTACCTAAAGTAAAACGGTTTTGTCTGTTACGGAGAACAGCTTTCTCGAGCATTTAGCAGCACAAACAAGGAAAATCTATCTTGAATCTAAGCATTTACAATCAGACGCTGCGCCACTGTGAAGTATTCCCATAACTGATTAATTCCCAGGTCAATTTATATTGGGCCTGGCGCTCCTTGACGTAGAGGACGCGGAGGGCGCGTACACGGCGTTCTGCCGCGCCGCCAAAGGCGTTAGTACGGAACCCTTCCTGCGTCACCTCGTGGCGGCTCCTGATGCACGTTTAACTCAGCATCAGGCACTCGTGCTTTATTATATGAAGGTAAAAGTTTTTTTTAATTTTATTCTAACTTTATTGATCTGCCGATTTTACACATGTTATTTTGTAGACTATGTTCAACTCACAAATTGTTTAAGTTCTGTCGACTAAGTAGTCATCGCTTATAATACTAAATTATTCAAATTCCGCAGGACATCCAACTTTACTGCTCGTTTCAATTTCATATATATTTTTTAATATACAGGTCATAAAACTATTTGAAATACACGACGCTGGGGCTTGTGTGGTGCGACTAGCCGAGACCGCAATAAGCATTGCCGATAAAGATGATCCGAATTTGGTAATTGTATAATAATATTCAAGTATTCTTGTATTCATTATTTAATCAAATGATTTGAATTATATTAATTATTACATGATAAATATAAGAATTTATTTTTTCCCATAAAACTGTCTCATATTCGAGTATTGGAGGCCGTCGCCGTCGGGTTGTGAGTTCGATCCCCACTCGAGGAAGTGAAATATTTATTTACGTTTATATTTCCAATTCACTCTGGTGTCGAGGCAGAGCGCGACGTTGAGTTCTGCCACTGCAACACGCAATGCCTCCAGAAATCGGCAGAAAGTGAGGAACGAGTTACAGCGTTAAGCTGAAAATAAAATAATATATATTCGAGTATTTCTGGAAGCCTTATCATGTTGATATTAGCTGATCTCGGTACACATTTTTTTTATTAATATATTCTAAATAATAATGTATGCTCTGTTATGTGGTACAGGCGATGTTCCAGTGGGTGGTATTCAAGTGGCACCTGTCGGGCGGGCGCGTGGCGCGCGCGCTCAGTGCCGCTGCCGCCAACCCTGCGCCGCACGCGCGCGCTGCCGCCGCCGCGCATCTGCTCACCACGCTCGGTAACATTCCATTAGCCCTTCTGTTAAAGACCCTTTACTTGTTGTGAGGTCACACATTTTGAGATTTTACACTTAAAACGAAAATAGTAATTTTTTCTGAAATTATATTTTGTATATTATATTTTGAAAACTTACGAGCCCATGTCACACGATGTCCTACTTCGTCCTCTATAACGTAGCGGAACGCAAGCAGCTGGGCGCGCTAGTGGCGTGCGGCGCGCTGGCGGGCGAGGCGGAGCGCGCGGCGGCGGCGCGCGCCAAGCTGCACGACGCGCACCCGCACAACCCCTACTACGACTTCCTCTACGCGCTGCATCTGTCCAGACATCACTATAGGAAAGGTAGACGTGCGCTCCTGCCATTGTATTCATTAATTTGAGGCCGTTCTGACGCGTCTGACTGTAAACGCGGTTGTGAGTTCATCCAAACTAGGAGAGGATATACTCCCTTGTTCTGGCAAGAACTCGCTGATTGGTCGGTCTTGGTTCTCATATTATATAGATTTGTGGTAGTATCTTATCAAGAAACAGTTGGCAGCAGCCCACAGTCGTCTGTATGTTGGCGGGAAAGGCATTGACTTTGTGAATATGGGGTGGTAGCATTAGTTACCATGTGGAAAGAAATGTCTCTGAATTATTGTAAAGTCATTAAAATAAATGGTAAATCGATTGTATGTATGTGTGTAAGACTATTCTGCTAGGAAGAATCGACTAAAACGAAGTGATTTGATTTGATCTGAATTGAGACACTTAACCATGTTGCACAGCGGCTGCGGTAATGTACGAGCGCGCGGCGCGCTGCTCGTCGGAGCGCGGCGGGGACGCGGGCGCGGCCGGCGCGGTGGAGGCGCGGCGGCGGTGGCTGGCGGCCGCGCTCACGTGCCTGCGCCTGGCGAGCCCCGACCACGCTTTCTTGGCACGACCCGGTGCTGATGCTTTGCAGGTATATCTCGTCCAGATGACGCACGTACTACAACACAGTTATTGCATGCTTGTCCTTAATCATAAACTGTTATTTCTAAAAGAGAGTATAAACATACTGATAGCACTGAACAATGTTAAAGTTGTAGCAAAAAGAATGGATAGTGAAACCAATAAAAGTTTAACCAAATTAATTGGAGAAATAATTAAAATGCTTGAACGAGGCTTCGACTAAAATATTTTTTATTTTAAAGGTAATAGGACCAGAAGAATTAGCTGCAGAATTACGGGAGGAAGTTCCTGAATTTTTAGACCCAGTTCAACGAGCCTTACGCAGTGAGTACTCATTAATTAATATTGAATATTTTTATTAGTTTCACGTATAGTTGGTGTATCTGTGTATCATAAATATCATGCAATTTGTGATTATTTTCGTTTTCTTTGTGGAATATGCACTCTTGTGAATTAATGATAATACAAGATCTTTAACCGTCCATGCCACAACCACCAGTATAACATATTTCCAAATTTTTTTTACATTAACTATACAAGTCAAGCATGTTTTTAATTTTTTAAAGTACATTTATTATTACAGTCAGTAATGTAAATAAATACGACAGAAATATGTATAACTATATAAACGTTTAAGTTTGTGTCACAATATAATTATGAATAATTATTATGCTATTATTAAAAAAAAAAAATTATAAAATCCATGACCTTGTGATCCAATCAAGTAGTGAACTTTGAACAAATATCACATTACTATTCTTGAAATAAGGTAAAATTTAACAAAAAATCCTGGTCAATCATGATCATGATCATGAAATTTCAAGCAACATTTTTTATATCAAATTGTGATTAGGGACAGGGATTTTTATGAAGCTTTTTTAAGGGCCATAATCCTGTCAGAGTTACGGCCCTTTATAATCCTAGCACTATAGTCCGCACTGTACTGTTAAGATAAAAAGTTGATTTATTCTTTATTGTAAATGGTTTAGCTAGTCATACTGTCCTTCAAACTAGAGCATAACACCATGATTGTTTATGACTCCACCAAGCTCGATGACAAATTTTATTAAAATATAAACCACTTGTTATTTACTTTTTATAGTATTTGAAATGAAAATTAATGTCGCCTTATGAAACACATATATAATTTTTTTTTTTTTTTCAGAAAGTCAAAATATAGATTTCGATGATTTATATCAAAATTTGAAAGATGCTAATGTGGAAACATTACTAGCAGTAACAAAAAGGGCTGTTAGCACCGGTCAATTCTTGCCACATTGGTTTTTGCAAAGATTTATGGTAATTATAACTATAATATTGTTTGTACATTTTTTACTCAAGTTCATTAATGTAGGTAATCTATATGCTCTATACTATAATTTTTTTTGATAATTTTTACTTTTTTACAATAATATAACAAAACACTGCCCTTCAATTATATTTCTTTATAGCGAAGCGAGTTTCCTAATTATGTATAATATTTTATGCATCCAACTTCGTTTATCTTTTTTCTTAGTTTTAATTGTGAAAACATTACTTCCTGTCTCTGTTAGAATTAGGGAAATACTTTTTTTTCCTCCTATTCCCAAAAGGCCGGTAGGTTTACTGGTCAAATAAACATTGTTATCTGTAAATTGTTCAATGTACGTAGGAGGTGGAGAGCGCAACGTGTATCCGCGCGCTGCTGTGCGGCGGGCGCGCGCTGGAGGCGGCGGAACGGTGCTGTGAGGCGCTGCGGCGAGACGTAATGCAGCTATGCCCGCCCTCGCCCGCGCCCCGCGCCGCGCCCCTCGCCCTGGCCGACCTGCTGCTGCTCGAGCTCGCGCCGCACCGTCGCCACCCGCACGTCGACCAGGTCAGGCACAGGCAAAAATCAACAATTTGCAATATCTTTGTTCATCACTTTTAAATATCATGCAAAAAATATTTTTAATAATATAAAAAGGATTTCCAATAATTTTCACATTCAATAGTTGTGAGCATCTTTAAAACTAGCATCTAAGCAATTTTAAAAAACATTAAAATGTTTTTTATACAGAATGCTATACAGAATGTTTTGTCATCACCTCTAAATAAAACCACAATTTTAACTACTCCAAACTTAAGTTTACTACTACTGGCCAAAAATGAAAAAGTGATTTTTTTCAAACATAATTAACAAATTTATCGTTGTAAAATGAAACGCCTTTTGTTAAGAACGACGCTCGCAGACATAAACCTATCAAAGGGACACCGCCGGACACGCCTCATTAAATAGAGTTGTTTAACCTTTTGTAGTGTGTTTAGGTTATTGGTATCTATGCGTAATTACGTCACACGAAATACAGTTTCACACTGTATCCCGCACACAGCAGGGTAGGTGGAGAGAACCTAGTGTTAAGACACTCCATTCCCCACTTTCTGCCGAATTCTGGAGGCATTGCGTTTTGAGTGGCAGAACTCAACGCCGTGCTTTGCCTCGACACCAGAGCGAAGAAATGGAAATATAAACGTACATAAATATTTCACTCCCTCGAGTGGGAATAGAACCCACAACCGTCGCGTTATTGTCATCCTTGTACCGCTGCGCCACGACGGCCTTACGAAATACAGGCAAACGAAATAGGTATGGATAAACATCGTCAAATGAAAAAAATCCTATGTTTAAACGGTTGAGGTATCTTGATTAATTTCTTAAGGTATGGGTTTACAATATTTTACCCTATATGCTGCTCCCGTAATAGGAACGCAGATGCTTCCTATATATCTTCGTAACCTATGTACCAACATATTTAAAATGTCGATGTCGATAATATAATTGAAAGAGTTTTATTTAAACTTTTGACGCTTGTCATTTTATAATTTACATTTGTCCTAGATATAACAAAATTATCACTGTATTAACTAGCGGACTCAGGCGGCTTCGCCCGCTTGAAAGATACGAATATTTATTAAATATATTTATGAAATTATTTTCATTTTAGGGGACCGTGAAACACGTGTTTAATGAATCATTTTTAAGTCTTAAATTTAAAAAAATCGGTGCCTGTGGATTTAGAGATTTTCCATACAAACTGTCAATCCCTATTTCACCCTGTCAGGTTAAAAAAAAATTCTAAATCCCTTCTTAGTGCCCATGTTATGAAAATAAACATCTATTTCACATGAAATTTCTACACCCAGCGGTTACAGCTGTGTTTATATATATAGATAAACAAGTAATTATAACAGTTCTAAAAACCAATGCTTCTTTATATTTATATTAATTTTTGTTTCAGGTATACAATGAGTTAACATCTCTTATTGAAGAATACACAAAAGTAGTAATCCGCACATCAGAAGACATGAAATTAGCTCATATTAAGTATGCTGTCAAAAATTGATTTGTAAAATTAAAACAACATGTATTTTATCACCATTTTTATTTTAATAAAAATTCCAATTACCAATCCAATACCAGAGTTATCATTCAACAAGCCTAACTTCCTCCACTACCTTAATACTTAATTATGAATCGAAATAATAATTAATCATTTTTGTTTTTGGTTTTCAGATCACAGCTGTGTTCTTTTACTAAATTAATATACAAAAAAAAATACAAAGTCACAACTATGTATAAGAAAGCAACAATTCTAAGCTTTCCTTAATCGAATTCTCATAATTGTTAAGACCAAGCGTACAACTTTTTCATATATTAAGAACATTAATGCAGCTGTCATCACAGTCTGTAATAATTTGGCTTCCAGCCCCCGAAACATAATCAGGGGTTTTGATTTAATATCTCTGAACAAGGGTTTAAGACTTGTTCCAGCTCTTAACCGTGATTGAACTAATTGCAAAGGGTATGTAAGAGTAGTAGCAACAGCCTTGGCTATGGCTCCAAGTAAAAATGCAGTAAATGAATCAAAATGTCCATTGGATATCAATTTTCTTTTTAAAGATTCGTAAACCATAAACTGTATGGCAGGGTTTGAGACTAGCAATAGGGAAGGAATGGTGCCTGACCACAATCCCCTTATACCTTCTTTTTTAAATATATCAACAAGTCCCTCAAAAAGACTGGAATATATATTTTTTTCCAGTTTTATTCTAGTATTAACAACCCATAGTGGTGAAGTCAGAAGAACATTAATACTACCAGCTAACATTCCAAATGTTAGGTCTTTCATTGCTGAAGAACTTGTTGTAGAAGCTTTTCTTAATGCATGAAATGTATAAAAATAAACAAAATTTGACACAGAAAGAGACTGTAAAACAGGACATAAACCTCTGTATAGGGATTCAATACCTTCTTCATTAGCTAACTTGATTAGTAATTGTAGTGAAGTTCCATGGAGTTTTAAGGAATCTTCAACTGAAAAATATTAAAAAATGGGATTTTTAATATTATATAGTCAAGTTACTTATCATAAAGGAAAAATATGTTGTACCTTGTATTCTCGATCGTAAAGTGTCTAGAGGATAAAACGCAGCCATTCCAATAACACTGCCCTAAAAAAATTATTGATATATTATAATTATTTTTCTAGAAGTTATAACAAAATTTAAAATATTAAAACAATAAAAGCTTTTAATATTTTATACCGTCGCTCCAGCCATAGCGTGAACCAAAGTCTCATAACTTAATAATGATGAAGTCATTATTCCACAATAATTATCAATAACAATATACGAGACAATATATATTCTCAACTAAAATGTTTAGTTTACTATTTTTTTCTAAGACCACTAGTCATTCAAATCAAATTTATAAAAATTAAAAAATATAGAAAACCTAACTGGACCTAACTAAACACTGCAACGACCAAAGAGCACTTGCGCAAATGTATTCTATATCAAATCGCAAAGAACAAACTGGAACGAACTGCGAATCCGTAGCCCGACCGCCTGAGCTGATATACAGATATGTCATATACCAAACTAACACTGACAGATGGCATTGACAGATTATCAAAAACATATTAGTATCTATAACTGTAGAGTTCCTTGTTGAGTGATGTCCTTGTCACCGGCTTGCCTTAGCCGCACATACGCATAATATTATTGTCAATTTTTCGTTGTAAAATTATTGTCATAATATTGACAATAATATTGTTCAATATATGGTCCTCAATATTACACAATATTATTGATAATATTTCGTTGTAAAATAAAAACGTAGTCACACAGTAGCTTTATTTGTGTGCGGACGTGTTAAATCTAAAATTGATAGAAAACCATTGCTTTAGTTATTGCATTTCGCTTACTTACAAAAACAAGCAATATTTTTTTTAATAAAGACTGGATGAAGAAATATACTGAGTATAATAATTTCAATATTTTGAATGAACTACAACTAACATAGGTCATTCGTGACCCAGGGTTACATAGTGTGGCTGCAAACGCGACAGGTTGTGGGTTCGACTCCCACTCGAGGAAATAAAATATAATTAGGTTTCAGAAGTGAAATATCAAAAGAAAACTATACAACACTAATGTTACAAATACAATCTTATTTATTAAAAATCAAAATAACTATAAACTGAAGTTTATATAACTAGAAACTTATATAAAACACCAACAACATTCGAAAACACATATAGGTATTTACTCAGTGTTAATTATAGCAGCTCTTTTAACCAATTCACAATATTTATTAATTAAAACATTTAAATTACTTTATAACTTGCTAATAATTATCTATTAACAACCTAGTAACAAATCACATCGACTACAACACGTGTAACCTCACGTATGTGAGGGCCAAATATGTCTTCCCGCTTAAATTAGTAACTTAATAACCAAATGAAAAGAGCGGGATGTCAAAATGACATTGACAGCGACATTGAGACATTGCAGTACTATATTTGACAGTTGACATTTGTAGCACAGAAGTCACCTAAGTATATTTAATATTTTTATTTCTTCGCTCTGGTGTCAAGGCAAAGCGCAGCGTTGAGTTACACCACTCAACAAGAAATGCTTCCGAATTCGGTGGAAAAGTGTGAATATGGCAAAGATATTGTAGTAGTAGGAAGCACTGCTTAATACCATGGTGAAGAATGTTAGTCCCTTTATGGTAAACAATGAAATTATTCCTTAGGTTTCCTCTACTTACCTCTGTGTGCGGCATACAGCTTGAAGCTAATTTTAGTAACAGAGGATGATTAAACAAAATTTTTTTTTTTTTGTAAACGTTGAGTAGCTTTTTTAACGTACTATTTTTCTTAATATTATCACGATATACTTTAATAGATGTATTCCATTACTCTGGATAAGGTTCCCATATTTTAATAAGTAGAGTAGTAATATCAACATTATTTTCGCTATTTATACTGTTTTCGTCATCTAAGAAGTATCTTGAATAAAAAGCATGAGCGTCCGCTTCCTTTGCAGTCTTTTTTTCAACTAAAATATTGCCATGCTGCCAGCCTTAGGCTTGGTTGTAATTTTTTAAAATAAGAAGTCATTAGTCAGCTTCTACTTTAAACATATCGTACTTATTTAATATTTTAATATACTACAAATATACAACTAGTGATTCTATTTTTGTAACATTTATAAGTCTGTGATTGTTGTTGTTCTTTAGTCCGTGATAAAACCTGTTTTTCTGTCAAGTGTCAAATGTGTTTCTGCTGCTTATAAAATATAAATAAATAGAATTTAAATGAAATATTTATGTAAAAATATTATCAAATTAGCAAAAATTGAATTCAAATAGAAATTTAATGTGCATTATTGTTTTACTTTCCTTATATATGTGATAAAGAAATCAATTAAAATCGAGTTCCCTTATATATCGTTGAGTACAGTCTCTCACGGCAACTCTGTAGAGTATTATATTCCTTGTATATGAGTATACTGTATGTTGTTCCTTGCTGTATACCGCTTAAACTGTGAAATTGAGTTTTTATCGTTTGAAATTAACAAAATGCGAGTATTCCTCGCTGAAGATAACCTTTGCGCTCAAACCTTGTTAAAACTGGTGTCTCATGGAAATGCTATATTAGCTGAAATATTGCGACTCAAAGATCACATCCCAAAAATCTTTCTGTAAGTTTAGAAATTAACTATTTTACAAAAGTAGTTGTGCACTTACATTTAATATTAACATAATTAGAAAGTTATTTGTGTAAATATTTAAATAATCGTGAAACATTTAAAATACATGTAGTAATAATGAAGTGTGAACTTAATATGATCTTAAATTTTTGCGAGTATTACACATTTTTAATGTGCATGTACATATTTATAAAAAAATTTGAATAAAATTCTCTTTCTAAGTCGCAGGTATTCAGTCTAATTTAAAAACAGTTTTTATTGTTTTCATTTAATATGAATATAATTTTCAGGTTAGATAGTAGAGAAGTACAACTTCAGTATCATGATGTTATAATGGATTTCAGCTATTTCAAAACGTCAGATACCCATGATAAGAAAATTAACATGAACAATGTAGGTATACACATTAACATATCTAGAAAATTATTGTTATTAATGTTGTTTTGTTTTTACTTTAGCGGACTAAGTTTTGTAAATTTAATTTCTGGGGTAGGCATCAGATTATACTCAGGTGGGCACGGACTATCCGACTCCCCCCCTTTCCTACACCCATAGGTATACAGATAAAATTATAATTTTTCTAATGCTTAAATATTTTGAAAATTTGTAGAAGAACTTGAGCTCACATCACTTCATTGAAACTGTCAGTTTCTAAATATTTTTTATTCCTAAGAGTGAGAATAAACTTTTAAAAATGCTATAATCTTCCAATGCATTTTATTTCAGAAGCTACAAGACTTAGATGATGATGTTAAAGAGAAATACTTAGATTTGATAACAAGATTTTATTTGTTATTTGAAAATATTTACCAATATATTATAGAACTCAATATGTTTGTAGAACAATTACATGATGGAGCATTTATCCAACAAACTATTGAAACAGTTATGAAGGATGTAGAAGGAAAACAGTTACTAGTGTGTATTGTAATATATTTAAATTGGTATTGAAATACTAAATATATTTAAAATGCTAACCATATAAAAACATCCCTTAATTTTTTGTTATTCTATAAAATCTTTTTTTTAATTTCAGTGTGAATCTCTATACTTATATGGTTCTATGCTACTTCTCTGTGATCTGTACATTCCTGGACGTGTGAGAGAAAGGCTACTAGTTGCATTTTATAGATATAGTACAAGTCAGTCTCAGTCTAATGTTGATGATGTGTGCAAATTGCTGAGGGACACCAGTTATGACCAACAGCAATGTCGACGGCCTTCTGATTATCCTGTAGAATTTTTTAGGTTAGTGTTTTTCAGTTGGTCTGAAATTTTTTTTTATTTATTTCTTATACTATATTTAAAATTAAATTGCAGCAGCAGAGTAGGCAGCATTACACAGCAGAGTAGGCAGAGAGAACCTAGTGTTAAATTCTAGAGACATTGCTTGTTGAGTGGCAGAACTAAATGCCATGCTTTGCCTCGACACCAGAGCGAAGAAATGGAAATATAAACATAAATAAATATTACACTTCCTCGAGTACCGATCGAACCCACAACCGTCGCGTTACAGTCTCACCCTTGTGTCGCTATGCCACAACGCCCTCTTTTATATTTACTATAACATACATAACAATTTATCAGCTTATTTGATCAGCTAAGCTGACAAATGAACCCATTCTACGAAGAGATCGCATCTCCAAAAAAAACTGAAAACATAACAAATATACAAAAAGGTGTTCTTATGGCTATGTGTCTTCCAGACAACCTTTAGGGCGAAAAGGAACTGTCATAATTTTAGTATTCATCTTTCTTTCGTTTTTCTTCTATAATATTATGTTTTTCTTCGGTACCAACACTGTATTGTGTACAGCCTAACGAGCAGGTGTGCAGACATTTCGCCGTCTCATCGATGCAGCTAGGGCTCTGTTAACTGTGTTACCGGCAGCAATACGCCTTTCTACATCCATCTCGTATCTTCCATAGCCACTCAACACACTTACTAAATATACCACTTCATTCACTTGTTCTAATATATTACCAATTACACTGATCTTGCATTCCATCTTTTCTTCATCTTTTTCAAACCTTTGTCTTATTTGCATTCAAGCTAAGACTATTATTTTCACACTTCAGAGTGGTGAATAATGCCTGCAACATGCATTATGCAATGAGCACTGCATCATGTGCGTACAGCAGGCAATTCACATTCGAGTCCCCTACTTTCACTCCCATATCAGTTTGATTCACTCATTGGAGACAACTATCCAAAAGCTATCTATAGAAATTAACAACCAAGCTGACAAACCACGGCGACATGCCAGCTTCTACTCCCGTGCGGGCTGAGTGATCTCTGTAAAGAGACCTTACAGGGTCCGCTCACATTGTACCGGGGTAGTGTAATTGTAATGTGTATAGTGTATTAGCGTTGTGTTTTCCCTGAAGTTGTTCATTAACCTTTAATCTCTTTCATTTTAGGAGAATAAAGTATTTATAATCTTACTTTAATATTGCCATTCGTTAAGGTAAGAAGCATAATTTTTTTTGCAGCCGTGTTCCAGTCAACTATGATTTCATAGAAAAAGTTGTGGGTAAGTTGAGATCCGAAGATATCTACAACCAACTTGCCGTATACACTATTCCAGAACATCAGGCTACAGCTCTTGCAACACAATCCAGCATGCTTGTAGTATGTTTATTTTTCGCACCTCAATATTTACTTAGTGATAATACCAAAATGAGAGAAATTATTGATAAATTTTTCCCGTGCAATTGGATCGTACCAATTTATATGGGTGTTACAATAAATATCATTGATTACTGGGATAATTTTAAAGCTGCAAAAAACTCTTTGAACAACACGTGTAATCCTAAAATGGTAAAAGAAATATATGGCAAAAGAGGAAATTCTGTCCAGTTACTAATAAATAAAACCCAACAGTTACTAAAAGAGGGAACATTGACTGAAGACTTTGTTCTAGACAATATCAACAAAATAATCAATGTAATATTAAATTCTAATCATGTACTACGATGGTTGCTTTTACACAACAGTGACGTTATATTTTTTGATAATAATAAAAAAAGTAAACAGTTAAAAGATCTTGTTATTAAGGAATCTTGTTACGATCCCTTAAAGATACTTGAGTTGCTAATAAGCACAGCTGAGTTAGAATTAAAAGTTAGAGAAGTTCTAAAGAAATTACTTGACTCAAGAAGTGAAAATTGGAACAAAAATAAAGAGCTTGCTTTTGAAGCAATTACAAATTTGTCTCAACTATTTTCTGGAGCTAACCCTTATACTAAAATAACTGAAAATGAACAATTGAAACTGTGGTTTGAAAATATTGCAAAACAAATATGTTCACTTAGTGAACCCATCACTCCAAAAACTGTTAAAAAAGTAACTCAACTGCTGCAAGTGTTGGACAATGTTGAAGAATTTCATGGCATTAAAACTACTTCAACTGTCGTTCAATTTCTTAATGAGAGTAAAGGTGCATTGAAAAATGTCCTGAGAGCCGCATCTCTGAAAGAAGATTTTTTAGTTACTTTGGAAGCTGTGGCAGATTTTAGTTACGCTTGGTGTACGATCGATTTATATACTATGTATATGCAGGATAGTATTAAAGAAAATCCGGCCGTTACTAGCCGCCTTCGGGCATTGTTTCTTAAATTGGCAAGTGCTATGGAAATACCATTGTTGCGGATAAATCAAGCTCAAAGCGATGATTTAGTATCTGTATCGCAGTACTACAGTAATGAGCTTATTCAGTACATTCAAAAGGTACTACAGATAATTCCGGAGATGGTTTTTAGTTTAGTGGAAAAGATAATAGAACTGCAAACTTGGACAATTAAAGAATTGCCGACGAGAATAGAGAAAGAAAACTTAAGGGAATACGCCCAGTTAGAGCATAGGATGGAAGTTGCTAAGCTTACACATTCAGCGTCGACATTTACAACGGGTAAGCTCCATGTGTTTTCTTTTTGTGTAGGAAGTAATGTAAAAGAAAACTATTCCGAATTCTGCTTTTGGCTAAGCCAAAAACCAATTAAATACCATACCATATAAATAATCAATTATCTACCTTAACCATAAAACTTGTAGCTTCTATAGCTGGATCGATTATTACTACAAATTGTTCTAACAGGGATATTGGACATGCGATCAACTTTAGTTGGTGTCATTAGGGTAGACCCGGCGGAGCTCCTTGAAGAAGGTTTACTGAAAGAGTTAGATGGACACATAAGTAAGAAATTCTTTGAATTTATCGAACCACAAGTGAAAAAACCTAATAGTTTCTTAATACGGCTCGAAAAACTAGCAGAAAGCATGGATGGATACAAAAGGTCGTTAGAATATATTCAGGATTACATCAATATACATGGATTGAGAATTTGGCAAAAACAAGTAAAACTTACTTTTTTATTATGCTTATATTTAAAAACGTATGTACAATTATTATATATTTTTACGTATGAATTTAAATTTAGGTATCTGCCATAATAAACCAAAGTGTAACTAAGGAAATAAGTATTCGCAAAGGAGTCAGCCTGTATGGACCTTCTGCGGGGTTCATGGGCAGCCTGGCGCGCCAGATAGTGCAACTAACAGACGCCAGGTATTACTTACTTAGTTGTAAACTGTATAACACGCAGCACAGTTAACTGTAAACACGACAGCAGTGGGTTTGATTCCCAAAATTATTATTTTCATTTATTTGTTCTGTCTGGTAACAAGATAAAGCGCAGCGTTTCCATCACAAAGGTTTTTTAACACGAGGTTCCATAGCAGGGTAGCCATAGGTCTACCCCGCTGCACATACGGGCTACAACGTGAAACAAAAGCTTAATCAGTAAAGCATACATTAATTAGTAAATTAGTAGCATACATATGTTATTCCAGTGACCTAATATCTATCGTAACTAAGCAATTCTACATTTTTACTTTACAAATTATTCATAATATAAGAGTTTTTATATATCTATAAGAATAACAGATTTTTCATAGTATACATTTCATTGTAGATTTGATTTGAGGCCGTAGTGGCGCACCAGCACAAGGGTGTGACTGTAATGCGACGGTTGTGGGTTTGATTCTCACTCAAGGAAGTGAAATATTTATTTACGTTTACATTTCCATTTCTTCGCTCTGGTGTTGAGGCAAAAACGCGGCGTTGAGTTCTGCCACTAAAAACGCAATGCCTTCTGATTCTGCAGAAAGTGGGGAACGGAGTGTCTTAACACTAGGTTCCCTCTGTCTACCCTGCCGTTTGCGGGATAAAGCGTGAAGCTGATTTGATTTTTGATTTTATTGTAGATCTTGTGTTTACATAAACATATGTGCGGCTTGGATTGATATAAAGAACCATAATGAAATAGTAAACACTAAAACTTTTGGTAAATTAAACAACGCGATCGGTGTGGTGGGATTGCATGGACTTGACACGTTATTTGGATATATGATTAAGAACCAACTGCAACAGGTCCAAAGTATATACAGAAGTGCACCAGAAAAAACTACTGTAACCAGTATAGAAATTAAAGATGTCGAACAAATAATAACAAAAGGACATAAAATATATCAACAATTAGCTGATATTATTATAGTCATAGGTACACTACAGCTACTAAGAAAACATATTGCATATCAATTAAACACCACATGTAAATTCGATTCTGCACATTTGGAATCTTCTTTGAGAACTATGAATGAGTTAGTATACATTTCTTTGATTATTAATGAATATCAATTAAAATGTCTAAAATATATACATATTTCATTTCAAGAAATATTCATATGCAGTATATTGTAAAGCTTTTTGTATTTTACTATTTCTACTTATTGATTAATATTTATGTATTTTTTTATCTATATGTCAAAATCTGATATATTATTTATATTTTAGGTCTTTATTAAACGAAATAAAGAAAAATAACAAAACAGGGTCAAAAATTATGCCAGTCACATTAATAAAAGACCTCGAAGAGTACTTGGTGCGTTGTGGCATAAGTGAACCATTTCAGAAAATATATGTAAAAAACGCACTTGAGTTCGTCAATGCGGATATGGGGCGACTAATGGCAATAGTACTCATTTCACAGTTGAATAAGCTACAGATTTGTTTAAGCACTGGTAAGACACTATTAAAGACCCTCAGAATGAAACAGACTATAAAATTGTTATTGAATACAAATTAGTGATACAGCCTATAGAAACTAACCAAAGTAATTTCCTGGTCCAACACCTAAATATTAGTTTTTGTATTAATAACAAATACTTTTTATTTTGATAATTAATATGACAAAATTGCAGGTGATTTAATAACAAAAAAACCTGGAGAGAATACTGATGGCTACCCTCTCCTAATAGGAGTTTATACATTATTAAAACAATCAAAGACAGAAAGCGTGGAAGATTTTATAAATTACCTATGCAAATATGCTAAGATTGTGATATTGTCAAAGTTAGTACATACTCTTTTTTTAATCCTAGCATTCATATTTGCATATTTATAGATTTACTTATACATATTTTTCAGATTGAAGACTGCAGAACCAACTTATGAAGGTGGTCTAATTATACGGATTTTGCAATTATTTTGCGAAACCTTCAATTATTCTTTTAACAAATTAGAAGATAAATTACCTTTGGCACTTTTGTCGCAAATAGTACAAAAATAAATGTAAATAAACATCATTCTAGGTCATCATTGAACCATTAAGTTTAAAATTTATCTTAAGCTATAAAATCCTATATAGTTGCTACTTGTTACAATTTCTTTTAATTATAGTAAAACTTGCTTAAGACCATTTTACAGGGATTAAAAACGCGGGTAAAAAAGGGACTCCAAAAAATCTACATATACAAAATAAGAGCATATTACTATATTCTACTTTTAGTCATATAGATTGTACAAACTACTACTCTAATCTACTATAATGTGATTGGTAAATGTTTCTTAACACATTAATTAAGATATAGCACACTCTTATATAATAACTTCCTATCAGTTTTTATAAACTTATAATTCAATATTTTTAAAACATTGTATTGTCCCTATTCCAACTCGATCTCTACTCGCGGAAATTATTTATTATTGCTTAATATTATCATTTCTTCGCTCTGGCACCAAGGCAAAAAGCGCGATGTTGAGTTCCGCCACTTAATACGCAATGCCTCGAAAAATTCGACGGAAAGCGGGGAACGGAATAGACTATAAGAAAATCGAGTATTGTAGCATTATTGAAGTTATAATCCAAATAAGTTCAATGAACTAATAATTTCAATGGACTTACATACTCTATCTGGACATTTAGATAGGTTACATATGAACCATTACAGATTCTATTGTTGTGTAGGTATACGACTGTATTGGATGTAGTAGTCAGTCACAGGGAAGTCAACTACATTGTCGTGAGGATCAATTAAACGTAAGCGTCTGTCTGTGATTAAAAAATAACTGTGGTTTGTTAATTACGCGATATCAGAACATAAAAAAAATTTTTTAATAATATCTGTTTGTCCGGGCTAATCTCTGGATTTGCTAAGCCGTTTTTTATAGGACTCACTAGACGATAGATATTTTGGAGCAACATATAGTTTTCATCATGGAATTTCCGCGGGATCAAGATTCACGATAGAAAAACCGTGTTTCTTTAAAAAATAAATAAAATCCCAATCGGTATTAATTACAATATAAACTGTGTATAAAAATATAGATAAACATACCATACTACCTATATAATATTTCATTAAACATTTTGAAATTCATTTGTCAATTTTATTTTAGTACATAAATATTTATACGCATTTCTCATAGATTAGAAAGTACCTAGTCCTCAGCACTTTGTATATTCATATTTAATTCATAAGTAGGACTAGTTTGTTCCCATATAATTATGTTTAAACATGTCAATGTCAAAGTAATTATTTTTGAAGACTAGTGGCCTGCCCGCGGCTTTATCCGTTTGCGCATTTAATACCATCAAAAACCTTACTCCAAATTAGTTTGACGTCGTCAAAAACAAAAAATTGTTAATTTATTACTCTGTTAGTCTAATAATTTGAAATGAAAATAAAACATTTGAATTCTGTTGTTCTTATTTTACAGCAACATTAGAGCCGTCGTGGCGCAAGGGCACAAGGGTGTGACGTGATGGCTGTGGGTTTCATCCCCACACAGGGGAATGAATTATTATTTATTAATATGAAAATATTCTTCGCTTTAACACCAAGGCAAAAGGCTGGCATTGAGTTTCGCCACTCAACACGTAATGCCTACTACTGTTGTACAAATACTACTGTTTTTATGTTCAATTTATTATAAGTATAGATTACACTTAACATAAAACTGTATTAATCGAAAATGATGTTTGACTAAAGTACATTATGTATATATTCTGATAGTTTTGTTGTTTGTACTATGAACAAAAAAATACATATTTTTATGAACAGTCATATAATTAAGACATTTTCAAAGCCATTCTTTTTAGCATTGCATGTATCTATTTCTACTTATCTCAAATATATCTCTTGATAATATTAAATACAGTGCCGGTTTTAGCACTACCGGCGCCCTGGGCGAAGTTTACAATTCAATAACATACAAAAAAGGGAATGGGTACAACGAAATAACGATCTATTTAAAAAAAAATAATGAAAAAAACTAATAAAATTTCACTTCTTCTAGCCTTTCTATCTGCGAACTCTATTGAAAAACCCTTCTCGGTTAGAAAATTCGGCAGCAGGTAACAAGTCAAACAGTTCTCCAGAAGACTCCCCGTAATCCGTAATCAAAGTCGACGATCACTTTGTTTTTTTTTTTAGATCTTAGACCATTTTAAAGGGCATCAAGTCCGCTAAGCCGCACCGGGCACCAAAGTCGATGATCACTTTGTTTTTTTTTTATTTTTTAGATCTTAGACCATTTTAAAGGGCATCAAGTCCCCTAAGCCGCACCGGGCAGCAAATACCTTAGCTACGCCACTGCAGCGAGGAGACATCTTTGCGCTAAGCGCCCTAAACGGGCGTCTAAGGCGCCCTTTTTATCGGGCGCCCCTGGGCGGTCGCCCAGCCTTGCCCTACCTTAACGCCGCTACTGATTAAATACATATATCTTTCAGTTTTTTGGAATACAAGTTTCTTAAATTTATTTTGTACTTTTTACATATTGGATTTTTATTTCTCTCTTCTTCTTTGATTCTCTGTTTATGTGATACATGATCACATAAACAGAGATAAAAATTCCAAAAAGGCTGGGAACGGCTTCTGTCAATTATTCTTTAACACCATGGCTAATTATTTTTAATATTTTTGTACAGAAATAACTCTTTTACAGATTTATTATAAGTATAGATTTAAGCAGATTATAATAAACCATGCAACACGTTCAATAAAATATTTTTAAGTCTAAATTTCAAATATAAAAATTGGTGGTGATTTAATGATTTTTCCATACAAACTTTTAACCCCTCATTTGCACCCTACAGGGTGAAGGATGTCACAAGTGGTGTGTTAATTATGTTTATTCATTGATAGTTTTGCCTTGCCAACTCAGGATTAAACTGTGAATTATACTTAGGCCTTATTGTTTTTTGCTTATTAGAGTCTTCATTTACAGGTTTTTCTCCACTTAAGTTAGAAAGGAACATTTTTGTTTTGTATTTTTCTTGTTGCTCACGTTTTAGTCTAGCTTCCCTTAACTTTTGTAATTTTGCTAGAGAGTTATCTTTTGAGTTCTTGTTTAATTTTTTATTTTTCTTTTCCTTTTTATGAACATGCTGAACAATTGGTATATCATTCATTTTATGTTTAACATCATGTTTGTGAATTTCGTTTTTGCTCTTACTACTAATGTAGTCTCTGAAAGAACTCAAAGGGTCAATCTTTTGTTTTGATCTCCAACCTATTTCCCCATTCTTTTCGTCAATTCTTCTTTCCTTTGGTTTACCTGATTCATCTTTTAGTACAAGTTTGTCATAAGTATCTTTTACTTGTGAAGAGCGTGAGAATCGTGTTGATTCTGGAGGAAGATCATACCAATTTTTTTTACCAAGTGCTTCATTGGTATCTTGACCTAAATAAGTGAGGTAGCCTATCTTTTTTTCATATTCTTCTTTTTTTTCTTTAATCTCTCTATCGTGACTTTTGTTTGTAGTTTGTACAGCATGTTCAATATCTGAAAATAAATTTATATGGTCTTGAGATTTCTGCAATGACTGGCAAGATTGAGTAACAATGTCAAGATGCAATAATTTTTGTTTGCTCTTCTGTTTTAATATTTGAAGACGAGCTTCACGTTCCGCTTTTTGAATTCTTAAATTCTCCTCTTTGTCTTTTTCTGCAGCTTCTGCTTCATCCTTCCTAACTCTTGCAATATTTTCTTTAGTCCTAACATGCCACCTGAAATAATATATATTTTATTATATTAGAGTATCAAATACTCGAAATACTTAACCATTATAAATTAAACAAGTGAAGTAAACAAAAAATGATCTTATAGTATATGTTTATAATAAAGTTTTTAAATTAATTATGTATGACGCCGATGTGACACATTATTTATTATTGAAAACTAAACACAGAATAAAGTAAATTGCGACATACTTACCGTTTTTTTGGGAGAATATTCATATTTAATACAAAATGTACTCTTGTCTTGTTTTGTGGCTGATAACGTAATTTGTTAATAAAGAAAGACTATTCCATAATCTGTCTTGATGATAATCTGATCCAATTTTCAGTGTTTTGCCTGATTTTAGTTCCGCACAATAAACAGTTTGCGAATGTTATTACAAATGATTAATATACTAATCTTTATCACTTAGACGATTACAACAATTTGATTAAATTATGATTTTTATAGAATAGAATAGGATAGAATTTTCATTTGTAATTTATAACCTGGCCACACACGTACAATCACAGAACACATTTACTCATTTGCGTACAATAATATTGTCAATAAAATACGTATTGTCGAAAATGTTATGTGTGTACGGCGGGTGGTGTTGGAGCAGTGGACGACGACAGGCTGATGATGATGATGGCCGATTGTCAATATTTATATATATTATACGCTTCAATAACCATATCAAGATAAAGTCAAGACAAATAGTGTGTTATAAAAGCTGCCCCATATTAATAAAATCTCTCTCTTTCTAATCTCTCTAATTCTTTTCCCTATGCACATTTTTTAAAAATTTAATATATATTATCAATTATTTCAATTATAAATTAACGAAATTATAATTAATAACTATTTTATACTATTAAATATTCAAACATGGTGATTAATTTTCGTAAATTATTTTGTGTGTAAATTTAATAGTTATATTAAATAATTTTGCCTTTTTCATGTACATAGAAAATTACTATATAAAAAGTTCTCAAGATCTAAGTACTTACAATTTATAAAATGTTTCCTAATTTATACTTTTAAAATAACAGTATCAATTATGGTAAAAATAATATTATTATTATAAAATATTTAACAATATGGGCAACATTTATAACATGGCTTTGATAGTTAATCTTTATTAGTGCATTATTTCCACGTATATATGGCGACCCCTTTAGCTCGCTTGGAAATTAAATGGACCGACGCTTGATAAATAGAAAAGAAGATTATAGTTTAAAATTCGATTTATATTTATATCTAAACCGCTTAAGTACATAAAATTTATAATTTTGTACAAGATTTTTACTATGTGCTTAATAATTATGTAAAAAGACGAGTGTCAAGTGTAATTGCGTTTATTTGATTTATTTATCAACATTAGGTTATATTAAAACGAAGTGTAGACAAATTTATTTGGTTAATATATATGATGGAAGCACTTGAGGAACATCCCATCCTCAATATAAATATTGAAAACGCAAAATCAAATGTTATAGAAGACATAAATGAAGATGGTGCAGAATCCCCTGAGTGTCACAAATCTAATGGTGTCGATTGTGACAAAAATACAAGTAGTGAGCAATCTGAAGTTATTAGTGAGGCCTCTGAAAATGAAAATTGTAAAAATATAAACAGTGCTCCTGAAATCAATGATAAACCACTTGAAAATCTTGATACTGTTGGCGACCAAGACCTTATAAAAGATCAAGAACCTGTAAAAGACCAAGAACCTGTTATTGCTTTGGATTCTGAAGTGACGAATATTGAAAACACAGTAGAAACAACCAAAAGTGACACAAAACAAGAAATTAATGCTAGTGAGTGTATTAAAAATTCTACTAATGCAATAGATACTGAGAAAGAAATTTGTAGTGAGCATGAAATTATAACAGAAACTATAGAAATTGACCATGTTGAGAATATGGAATCTGCAATGTCCATTGAACAAGTCACATTTGAAACTGAAATATTTGTAGAGAAAAATGATAATGATACACATGATAATGTAGTAATTGAAGAAGAAATAACTGACTCTAATAATATTTTGAATGAGCTAGGACCAAATATTGAACTTAGTGAAGTACTTCGTGCATCAGATGTTTCAGAGAATAATAACAGTACTGTTAAGCATGAGGTTTTTAACAAAGAAGAACTGTTAGATATATTAGAAGGTAATGATGACCATGAACATGTGGTAGAACAAGAAGTTGTTATATCGGAAGTCAAACCGAAAAAGTTATCAGAGGAAGAAATGGCTTTGCAGCAATTGTCAAGATTGAAGTATAATATAAAGAAAAGAAAGTCACATACTTCTAAAGGAAAAAAGAAGGAAAAGAAAATAAGTCCAGATTTATCTAATAGTGTTTCTGATCGCAAGCTAGATACCAAAAAGCAAGATAATATAGCTGAAAATAATGTAGAATGTGTTTTGGATAATACAAAAGAAGCTGTTTCTGATAGTATTCAAGAGCCTGCTGGAGATGCTCAGCAACAAAGGCAAAGGTCAGATAGCATAGTGAATAAACTTGTCATGGATTGGGAGGATGATGAACCTGCTGAGAATACACATAATGAAAATATTGATGAGCATGAACCCAAACATTCTGAACATTCTAAAGATGTTCAAGAAAATTCATCAAATGTGGAAGAGGGAGAATGTACATCTATGGATTCTACAATAGGTGAAGAACAGTCTCATAAAACAAGCAAAAGTGGAGATGAAGGTGCTCCACGTCGATTAAGCAGAGTTATTAAAAAGAAGGTAATATTTGATCCTGATAACCCAGATACATTTACAAAAGGTAAAACAACGAATAAATCAAAAGATTCTCCTCTTGGCAAAGAACAAACACCACCAAAGAAAATAAAACTTGAACAGATAACACCAACATCAAAATCTAAGTCACCATTGTTGAAATTGCAATGGAAGAAACCTACTCCTAAACATAATAAACAAAATAAAAGATTAACAGAAGTTGATAAACTATTAATGGATGAAGGCGCAGTAAATATGATATATCAACTTACTCCTGAAGCCCAAAAGGGTAAAAAAAACATAAAAACCAAAGCTGAATTTATAAAAAAATTACAAAGCTCTACTCCTGAGGGGAAAGAAATGAAATTTAGAGAAAGAAAAAAGGAATCTTTAAAATATGAAGAAGGAGAAGCCAAACGAATCCTTATTGGTAAACAAAGAACATCTCTGAGCAGTTCTGTTAAATCTCCATCTGTATGTGAAGATTTTGAAACTCACAGTGCTGATGATTCTATTATTTATAGACGACACTCATCAAGCTCATATTCAAGTAGCTGCATGAGCCCAAGGCGTCTAAGTGATGTAGAATCAGGCTCTGTGCAAAATGTAAACAAATCATCTAACCAGCCTCATTCTTCACATAATCAAAATGATTCTAAATCAATTGTCAAAGCTGAAGTTAATGAGCACTCTACAAAAGATGTATTTAAGAATGAACAACCAAATACTTCTAATAATGATATTATAAATAAAGATGATTGTTTGTCTATAAAGGAGAAATTGAATTTAAAGTTATCTCTTGCATTAAATAAAAGAAAACGAGAAATATACAAAACTGAGAAACCAGCAAAACAAAAGAAAGTTCCAAAGACAGATGAAGTTGACTCTGCAGCAATAAAAATTGAAAAATTTAGGTTTATATCAGTCAATATTGATAGAAGATTAGCTATAATACACATTCAAAAAACAGGCTTAAAAATATGTGTAGAGGTAAGAAATTTTACTTCACCAATAGCCTCTTTAATCTATATTTTTAAATTTATGTTTAATGCAAATTAATTTATATTTAAGGTTTTAAAGGAATTAGAAGAAGCCCTTAATTATATAGATGGCAGACACGACATATCAGTAACACTTTTTACATCACAATGTGGAACATTATGTTCAAGCCTGGATCTAAGTTTATTGCTAGATGAAAACAAGGAAATAAGGACCAATCATGCTTATGAATTTGCTGAATCAGTCAGGTAAACATTTTTTAATACATAAATTCAATTAAATTGAATGTTATAATATAAAATGTTTGTTTTAAACAACAAACATGTAAGGGTTTATGAGCATGAATTATGTGTTTGAGGTTGTTTTGCCGCTTTGGCACAGCATATTATGTACGACTATTTGGGGTTCAATTTCCACTCGGGGGAGCGAGTTATTTTCATATTTTCATTGTGGTAATAAGATAAAACACTCAAACATCAACTATAAATGCAGGAGTGTCGCAGGGCAGCGTTCGGGAACTATTCTTTATTTAATAAAAAATTAAAGAGCGGGGCAGATCGAGTAAAGTACATTGGAAAACACTTAGATTCACATGGTGGACACATATTTTAAAAAAGAAAGCAACTTGTTCTCCAAACAAGGAATATGTAGTGGCTTATTGGTTGTAAGTCTCAACTTTCTCTTGAGAATAAGATACTCCTGAATAAGGCTGTTCTTAAACCCATCTGGATGAATGGTATACAACTTTGGGGTACCGCATCCTATTCAAACATCGAAATAATACAAAGGTTCCAAAATAAAGCCCTACATATTGTAACAAACTCTCTTTGGTTTATACCTAACGAACTTTTACATCACGATCTATGAATGCTTACAGTAAAGCAGGAAATTGGACGTTCACCGAATCCTACAAAAAACATTTATCAAATCACCCAAACACTCTGGCCCATTCTTTATTGGATAATCAAACGGGAGCACGACGACTGAAACACAGGTCAAGACATAATCCACCTACAGTACAGGGAAAAAACCCCTGGGGTAGCGGGTGCGACACAGGTCTCATACTGAGACTCATCTACAAAAAATCCTACATAGTGCTGAATGTCCCAAAACAATTGTAGTAGAACAGAACAAAAAAAAAGTTACTTCAATTCCTGAGATAAATGTCCCACTTTTCTTATAGACAAATCCGGTAAAGCGGGTTGGAAGCCATCACGGCGGCGTTACGCGATTCCTCCTATATGCGAAAGCTAAAAATGATTGTACATGTGTTCCAGGTTGTTACTAAGCGCCATAGTTCGGCACACGAAGCTGGTGTGCTCGGGCGCATGGGGCGCGTGCGCGGGCGTGGCGTTGGCGCTGGTGGCGTTGAGCGACGTGGCGCTGGCGTGCGAGGGTGCCACGTTCTCGCTGGCCGCGGCCGCCGCGCCGCCCCTGCCAGGCGCTGCCGCCCTCACCGCACGGTGCACGCTGCCTCAAGCTTTGGTAACTATTTGTTTCTTTGTATTCTAAAATTCCAAATAAAGAAGAGGAAAATCCCGGTGCTAATTGAATGGGAAATTGAAAATATGAGACATTTCCTGATGAAAAAATTAAGAGTTGCTGTTTTAGTAGACTTATTTTTTCGGTGTAGAAAGCTACAACAAAAATTTAAAAGGTGTAACCCAATGTTATGGTCAGCTTCACGCTGTTTCCGCACGCAGCTGTGGGAGGTGGCAGAGGGAACCCAATGTTAAGACATTCCATTCTCCACTTTTCGTCTAATTTTGGAGGCATTGCGTGTTGAATGGCGGAACTCAACGCTGCACTTTGCCTCGGTACCAGAGCAAAGATATGAAAATATAAAGTCGCATTTAAAATCACACACTTGTGCCCCTGCGCCACGACTGGTCATTAATGTAACCAAAAGCAGAAACTAACAACAACTACAAATCTCGACTCTCGAATGGCACTTGCGTCACCCTTTACTCTTTATTCTATAAAGTATCTTTAATCCCCGTTAAATAGTGTTGCTACTAGACTTGTTTCAGGTAATGATCTTGATTTTCAAAATAGTATATTTATTATAATTGACTTTAAAATAATAAGATGGTATTTACAACATAAAAATTGTGCATTTTAGGAGTGTTTTGCTAATTACTAACAATAATAGCAGGGTAGGCAGGAGGAGCGAAGTGTTAATACTCACTGTTCTCCATTTTCCGCAAAATTCTGGTGGCATTGCGTGTACTTAACACTACCCTTTACCTTGTTACCAGACCGAGGAAATGGAAATATTAAATAAATAATTCATTACCCTAAGTGGGAATCGAACCCACCATCGTGAAGTTTACAGTCACACACTTGTGGCTTTTTAGTAATATATAAAATATATTTTAGGTGAACGATCTAGTTGTGTTCGGTCGACGGCTGTCCGCGGCGGAGGCGCTGAGCGGCGGACTCGTGAGCCGCGTGCTTTGGCCCGACCGCTTCGACGACCAAGTCACCAACATAGTTAAGGACATCGCCTCACAGCCCGCACATGTGAGTACTTACTACTCTCACTCACTTACGATTAAATAATTATTTTTAAAATGTTAAACGTAATCGTAAAATAAAATCTTTATTTTAACTTACTGCACGATTTTTTCTACATCATTTAGGTACACACAATAAAATTGAGTAAACAGAAAATATATACCTACAAGAGCCATAAAACCATTATTGAAATCTTGAACATACTTAATTGTAAAATTAAAGATATTTTTTCAACTTATATCATATAGCTTTCTAAAAAGCGCTGCACAGTAAATTAAATAATAATTGTAATAAATATATATTTTTTTAATTGCAATATTTTCCATAATAATAATTGCAATTCAAATTCAAAGAATTTCTTTGGTCACCTGAAAAAAGTTTTTGGCAGCCCTTTGTCTAGTGGTAACAAGGGATATGCTGCTAACTTTTGGGTTATTACCACTACTAGCCTTCTACTTGTTCTTTTTAAGCCTCTATTCTGGGCGTTTATTTATTTTTAAAATAAATTTACGTCCGAACATTGTCACTGTTATCAGCGGCGGCGGTTTTTTATATTTATTTATATTTAAAAATATTGTTTGCAATAACTCATTTGACCGTTGTAGGGGTTTTGTGTTAAGCTTTTAATAATCGTCATCGTAATGGTCGTCAAGTGGTTGGCAGTATGACCTCCAGCCACTGCCTCGGTACAGTAGTTCGTTGAGGTACACGCGAGGCACGCCCCCGCCGTGCGTGCAAACATGGCGGCGCGGGCATAGACAATTTTGACGTAACGCTAGTAACTCCCCGTCCACGTGGCCACAGTGTTCCCCGGTTTTGCATGGCGGTGGCGACGTACATTTGTAGACGCGTTGGACCACATCCTCGGTATTTAGCTTCCAGTAATTTGGCTCTTTACAACGACAAGCTATAGTTATATTCGGAGGATATAAATGTTTTCCCTGATGATGCATTTCCTCCAACTCGTCAGGGTCCATTCGTTCGTATGTTGTCTCGATGCTGAGTGGCGCTTCGTTGATTGAACACTCTGGCCATTCGGTTACAGGTTCACAGAACTGTGGACAAAATTGTGGTAAAGGTTAATAACTATTATAGATATAACTTGAGCAGGTCGAAATCCCGCTCAGTTGTTCTTTGTGTGTAAATTTTTTTTAATAAAAATAATATTATTTTGTAATATTTTTAATGGATCATGAGTAGTTTTCAATTTACAGTGTAAACTCCATGTAACGTCACTCGATTTAACGACAAACTCTCTAAAGCGTCGAAATCAATTGGCTTTGGTTGGTTTAGTTTGTATTCCATACAATGATACACTCTACATAGCATCACACCCACTCTCAATAACGACAACAATTGAGTAATAAAAAGTACCTTTTAAGTTGCTAAAATTAGTAAAAACTGCGCATCTGTGTACGTTCTTTTGTCGCTTTATTATCCTAGCCCGCAATAAACCTTTACTGTCGGCGTCATGCATACGGAATTTTCTAAGAAATTCGTTCTTTTGCTTACAAATTGGGATTGCTTGCACGTGTAGACTGTAATTGTTAACGATGACTAATAAGTAGGAGTCATCGATTATCTATACGTTATCATATTCTTAGTTGCTCACAAACTTTCAAACTGTAAACATGGCTAGTAAAAGAAAAGTGAGAAAAACTGAGGATCAAGAACAAGGAGATGAAGAAGATGAGACGGATGAGCTTGAGCCTCCACCGAGCATTGAAGAAGCTCTGAAAGCAGCTAAATTATTGGAAAATTACTTCCTTTATCACCAAAATGCCTCAATATCACAAGATATGGATAAAATAATTAAAAACATACAACAAAATTACTGGTGCAGCAAAAGACGTCAGACAAAAATAACAGAATATACGCAATAGCGTTCAAATAAGATTCTTTTATACGGTATAACTACTAACACCAGACTGAAATAAACTTTTTCTTTTTCTAATTCTGATTTTTCTTCTCTCCATTTAACGACCACTCTCTATAACGCCATAAAATGCACAGTCCCTTCAGTGTCGTTATATAGAGTTTACACTGTATTTAGTAAATTAGCACGCAGTAAATACTTTTTATTTTTTTTATAAATGTTAAAGAAGAAATATTTGTATGCACGGCGTATAAGTAAACAATCCATTTACCATTATGAAGATAAAGCATATTTATAATAGATGCTTTTCCAAGTCGTAGTAGTCGCCTAACTCAAACATAAATAAGATTACGTCGGAGCATTGAGCCACAATTGAAACCATCACTTAGGTGAGCATTGTTTCCGGATACATAGATAGATCACCATTCACCCAACACCACTGTATATAGTAATATTGTTATTGTATTACATATTATGGATTTTTAGCATTAAAAAATAATCTTCGGTACTTCACGCCAAAACACCGATTGGCTCTATATAGGGCCCAGGTTCGGCCACACATGGAGTACTGTTCTCATCTCTGGGCTGGTGCACCCCAGTATCAGCTTGACCCATTTGATCGCATACAACGTAGAGCTGTTCGAATCATTAAGGACCCAGTAAGCTGTGAAAGGCTTGACACTTTGGCTCTGCGTAGAGACGTCTCCTCGCTGTGCGTTCTCTATCGCATTTATCATGGTGAGTGTTCTGAAGAACTGTTTGACCTGTTACCTGCCGCCGAATTTTCTAACCGCACAGTACGTCACAAACTTAAATATCATCCACACCATCTGGATGCGTGGCACTCCACTACTGTGCGGTTTCGTAGGAATTTCCTTCCACGCGCCACCGAACTGTGGAATTGCCTACCCGCGGCAGTGTTTCCAGGTCGGTACGATATGGGTACCTTCAAAAAGCGCGTCTATCTCCACCTCAAAGGCCGGCAACGCACCTGTAGCTCCTCTGGTGCTGCACGGGGTCGTGGGCGGCGGTGATCATCATCAGGTGACCCGAACGCTCGTTTGCCTTGTCCTTTTTCCATAAAAAAAAAAAAAAAAAACTTCAATTCGGAGTAGAGGAGGAGGATTACGTTGTTCCTGCCTGCCATACAAAGTAGAAGCAATACGTACTTGCATGTAGGCTCGGTTGTTGAGTTCTATGCGATGGTCGGGAGAGGCGCGCGCGTCGCACCGGCGCCGCCGCCCGCAGCGGCATAGGCGCACGAGCGCGGGCGCGCGCCAGTAGCGCTGCAGCAGCGCGGAGCACGCCTGGCGAGAGCCGCACGCGGGCAGGCTGCGCTCGCTTTCCTCCTGCGTTATATTATTATGTTCGATATGAGTGGCGGAACTATACGCCACGCTTTGTTCTGTTACCATACCGAGAAAATAAAAATAATTTATTCTCCCGACTGGGAAGGAAACCCACAACCGTTTCGCATACAGTCAAACCTTGTGCCCTTACGCCACAAATGCCGTGTGTGCCATCCTTTCAGATGTATTCATTTTGATTTTAGTGAAATCTCTCACTGCCGTTCTCTTCCGCCTTTGTGGTTTTTTTTTTAAGATTAAAATGTATTGTATTTTTTCAAGTGTGAATTAAAAAAAACATCTTATCCTTCTATATAATGAGCATGACAGTTTACTTCGGTTCTTATTAAACATAAATTAATATTAAAATAAATTATTTATTCTCGCCTTGTCACTCATCTGAACTAACACTCCTCTCAACTTACACCTCTTAATACATTCAGATGTAGTTAATTCTACGTACTTGTGGCTATGGCTTTCTATAAACTGTGTGTTTTACAGTTAATACTCAGTATCTCATACTCTTTACTGGGTTTGTGACAGTTTTGATTTATCATAACTTATTATATTTAAATAATTGATATTACACAGTTCCTTATTTTTACACCGACATATATCGACACTATAATATACTTACAAGACCATAATAGTAAAGTACGGGTTCTTCATTTTCTAAATTTGAATTTACTTGAGTAAACAGAACTAAGAGAAATGTTACACGATATGTGTTCATTTGTAAAGATAAAACGTACACGTTAGTGTTGAACGATCATTTAAAGATGCCTCTTAATGGGTCGTAACCTATTTAGATAAGATTACGTCAAACAATAATGGATAGACAAATTTATACTTGAACATTTTATTATTTTTTAAATAAATTATTATTCTGTTTTGCAGTGCTTAAAAAATTACGTGTCTGATATGTACTGTGTTTATTTTAACGAGGTAGATAGAGGGAACCTAGTGTTACGACAGTCCGTCCCCCACGCAGAGCCTAATTTTTGTCATAATTTTGTATTTTAAAATAAATTGCTACATTTTCAGATAATACTACTGAAAAAGAAGCTACTCAGTTTAAAACAGAACGGTCAAGGTGAACTAACATTCCTATCGTGCTTGGAAGCGGAGCGCGACCTGCTCGTGCAGTACTGGACCTCCGTGGAGGGACAGGAGCTCCTAAGGGCCACCTTCGACGCCGCCTGAGGCCACCATTAAATAAAATAATCATTATTTGTATCTCCTATTTTCTTATAATCTCCTTTTCTACCATTTAACACTCATCTATACGAAAGTGTACGTTTTGGTAAATGTTTTTAGTTGTTAATATAACGTACTGTAAATAATGAAATTATATGGCAGAATGCAATATTGAATGTTAGATATTGACTAATGAATTTACAAGTTAAGTGTTTTGATGTAAGGCGGGGTTTAGCTATAGTGTGTCGTACTGCTAGGTCACATAGTGTAATGTTCGGCGAGAGTGGACGCAACGAGTTATCATATAACTTTGTTTTAACGTTAGACGCATTTCGAATTCTGAACTTTCTTCTTATTAGAACTTTCACAGTCGGAAATTTGTGAGTTTATCATTGTAATCTACATTCACTATTTTATATTTGTTTATGTATATATTTTTTCCTTTATATTTTATTTTTTTCGATATGTGCAAAGAAATATACAAATGTATATTTCAAATGAAAATAAAAAAAATATAAAATATATATATATGTATTTTTTATTCTGATAATTATATTCATGTATATTATACTTGTTGTAAACATCAAATGATTTCTTTAATATTTAAGGTATTTGACATGTTCGTTTACATTTAAAAGACTGCATATTTTGATTTATAATTCACAGGTGATTAAATTCGAATGTTTGAAGCAGTTTTTGATTGCAAAAGTTCTTTGTTAGGCTTAAGTAGAGACTGTCGAGTTATGTTGTAGTTTTAAATTGTTTATATTGTTGTTTTAGAGGTTTTTGTTTATCATATAATTTATGTCGTTCACCAAAGTTCAAAACCGATTTGTAACGTTCTAAAGTTTGCATGCAATGATACGAGAATATTTCAATTATTTGTTTACACTTTGGCGTGTCCATTCCTTTGACATGTAATTTTGTGTCTAACATCCAACAGGTTTTATTTAGTGTTTAGTTAAAATAAGTTACACATAAGTATAGCAATAACTTATTTTCTGTTTATCGAGAAAAATAAAGTGCCTTTCATAGTACTTATTGGTTTTATTTTTATTATCTTTATAATTAATTACTAATGGTGCATTACCTGTAGGTAATAACATAACTTACCAGTGTCCAAATAGTTCCTTTTGAAATAGAAATAATAATATTTAGTCATTGCATTGTTTACCAATATATTGATGATTTTTATATAGTTTTTAGCAGCTAGATGTGATTAATGGATAATGTTATGTTAAAAAAAATGGTTTTGGCTGTTTAATACATAACTAAACATTTTTATATTTAACATTTTTTGCGAGCAAAATCAAATAAATTATGAAAACATTCAAAATACGATTGAATTAGTGATAATAATCTATATAATTGTCAATAAATTTTCGCTAAATAGACTTAAAAAATAACTTAAAGACCTAAATAGACTTAAATTAAAAATAATCTTAAGTAAAAAATCATATAGTACAAGCGGACATAAATGCGCGGGGGGTCGTTAGCAAAAATATACGGCTTCGGGGCATGTACCCATTGGCGTATTTGAAGATATTTTTTGGAGGGGGTATTGGCTTAACTTTGCAGATACGTGTTCACACGAACACGAATGTTTTTCTTTTAATTTTTCGGGTCAAGCTATTTGGCAATCAAAATTTCTGGGGTTGGCACGGCCCACCCGGCCGCCCCCCTTCCTACGCCCATGCATGTACCTATTCATATTTATACAATTTTCATGAATATAAAATAATTACTAAGAATCAGGTCAAAGCATATTGACACAAGATAAATTCAAAAATATACAATTTATGTAAAAACATTTTATTCATACTCTTTCGTTTACATTAGATATAATAGGCTTGGGTCTCGACTTAAACAGAAGTTTCTTTTTAACTAAAGCTTTTACTTTATACGTGATATTTTCACCGTCCGTGATCTTCTCCATGACCGCCATTGGTTGTTCTAGTTTAACTTCTTTTCCGTTCAGTACGTGATGACCTAATACAAGTACAGGATGTTTGTTTCTGTTAAAATAATGAAGATCTCCAACGACCGTTGGACCACTTTGCTTTTCCTTTTTCATTTGTATTAGACCTTGCAACTCAACTAGAGCCCATTCTGGTGCGCCGTCGTCGTTTTCTGTTTTGCTACAACAAAGTGAAATGTGTGAATCATATTTTTTATTTATTTCGAGGAAGAGAGTAGAATATTAAGAAATAAAACAATATTATTTGCGTTTATATATTTATTAAAATAAGTAAAATCAGTCACTATCAATTTTGAATTATTTTTCATTGATATTGTTGATTAAGTCACTTATATTTTTTCTATCATAATATCATATTGTGTTTATAGTTGGTAGCTGAAAAAAAAATGCAAATTACTGATTTATTACATATAGTATTAGTAGTATTACATATAGTATATATTTGAGATGTTTTAGTTATTGTCTCCGTTAGTTTTAGGTTCAATTGATATTTCACATTTTTGTTTGTCCAAGATATTTTTAATGAGATTATTTTTGCGACGGATCAAATCTCTTGAGTTTGTATATATGTATGTAGTTTATAGGTAAATGCAAAATAAATCAAATAATAAGCGCAAAACAATTATTATAACTACTAATTCTTTTTTTTTAACTTCACGCTGCATCACACACATAGTAGCAGGTTAGGTAGAGCTCTCCACTCTCCACGCACCGCTTATTGCTCGTAGAGTGACGGAACCCAACAACTCAACGAAATAGCATACATACTTTAAATATTTCGACATTCAATATCTGAACTTCTTGAAGAGCGGATGTTTGTTCTGGTGCGCGTTGCGGCGGTGCTCCAGGTAGAGCGCGTCGTCGGCGCCCGCCAGCGACGCCAGCGAGGAGCCGGCGCGCCGCGCGCCCCCGCTGCCGCCCGGGACGCCCTCGCGCTCTTCTTCGCAGTCTGTTTCGGATGCCGCCAGCACCTGTTTATTTATATTATATTCATAAGTTAATAATATTTTTTTTCAGGAAATTAATGTATTCTCGGTATCGATATTATTTACTTAGTTCAATTCTATATTTAGTTAATGACACTATCTAAGGGTATAAATGTAAAATGTTATACATTTATAATCATTAGTTTGCTAGTAATCCTTTGTGTAACGACAAGTAAAAGGACTGACGCGACAATTTTGAAGAAAATAGAGCACCGCGCTGTATTGTAAAGTCCATGCAATAGCACAATAACACCCTCCAAAGAAATTAAAATCACTTCATCTGCTGCGAAAATCATGGCCACGGTGTTTTGGGGCTCAAATGAAATTTTGCTGTTTGAACATCTTACGCTTCAACTTTGCGTAATTTAAGGGAAGAAATTTAAAGAGAAAAGGTGGGATTAATTGGCCGACTTTGTATTGTTTACACGGCACGTATTTCCAAGGTTGCTGTTCGCGATTGTAGCTTTGAAAATATCAAGCACCCATCCTGTAGTCTAGATTTGGCAAATAGTAATTATTATTTGTTCCCAAATCTGAAAAAGATCTCCGTGGTAAACCATTTTTCGATGGTGAAGAACTGAAGGCGACAATAAATATGTATTTTGCAGGCAAGGAGGAAAGTATTTTTTACAGGGAAGATGTCATAGCTTAATACCACGATGTAAAAAAATATTGAGGTTATGAAAATAAAAATATTTTATCGGTTAATTTGCGTGTTTTTTCATGCCGATACCGAGAATACATTGAACGCCCCTCGTATTTTAACAACTATTATTAAAATCGATAAATTATTAAAAGCTTGTTAAAGAAAAAAGAACCAATTTAATTTGAAAACTTGTTAATTCAAATATTCGTATTAATGTATTGATATTATTAATGTGATTTAGAAATACGTTGGATTACTACACACTACTAATGATGATAAAAGATTCTAAGTCAGTTTATACTTAAGTTTTGTATATAACCGACTTCTATGATATACTAATATATATATTTACTAACTTAAAGTATAATTATGCCGATATAAAAACTTACACTCTGTAAAAGCATTCCCTGTTCTTCTCTGGTGCCATATAAGAGATCTGGTTCCTGATCCATCCCTTTGAGTTCTGTAATAACCTATAAAGTATTTAAATACACTGATTTAGTATAAATTATAGCAAAGAGGTTGTCGCGGCGCAACAGCGTCTGACTGTAATTGCGACGGTTCGGTGTTCGGGAATTGAACTTGGGGGGATAAATTATTTTCAAGCGCACAGAACAATGTTGAATTCCACCACTCAAGACGCGATATCTGGAAAACTGGAGCGAAAGTGTAACCGTGCTCCATTAAAATCTTTACAACGACAGTATTTAAAATCATTATTTACCTTATAACTATAACCTTGGTTAACAAGAAATCGTTGTCTCTTCCGACTGTAGGCCATTTCTAATGTGTCTTGAGAAACTAGTGTATAAAAGAAAGCGTTGTACTCCTCTGCCAATGCACCTTTTTTCGCTCTTAAAATTCGACCTTGTGAAGAAAACAAATAATAATAAATTATGAATAGTTTGGTCAAAATTATAATAATACGAATAATTTGGTGCAGCGGAATTCAACTACAATTATAATTTATAATTTATATGGGATTATTTTCAATTCTTCGT
>JAEBDU010000030.1:569818-585556 GCA_016802625.1 Heliconius numata
CCCCATACTTCTCAACAAGGTACTCCCTGTAGAACTCCGGCGTCATGGGGCACCACACCTCCGCGCACTGAACGCGCGCGATATAGCCGTGCGCCTGCAGCTCCAGCCAGTTGGCTTCGTATAGCTTGGGGCCGATCAGGAAGTTGAGGTCGGCGATCTTGTCGTCCTCGCGGAGGAGGGTTGCTGTCAGACCTGGGTTCAAATGTATAAATATTCATTGAATTTATTTCAAAAGGCTGTCGTGGCGTGGAAGCTTAGCTTTTGATGGTAAATGCGATGGTTGTTCGGTGGTTCGATTCAGGGGAATAAATTATTTATATTTCCTCGCTGTGGTAACAAGACAAAGCGCGGTGTTGGGCACCACAAATTAACCCACATTGTATCAAAAGGTGTGGAATAAAAAATCTTAGCAAGTTCCTTCAACTGCTTTATGCTGAATATAATATGAACTTAAAAAATGTTTATAAAGTACATTAATATATATATAGAGAATATGTAGGTATATTTGAGTAAAGGATCTTTGAGAAAGGACGTCAAGATTTAATCAAAATCAGTCTATTCGATAAGTAGGAAAGTTTTACAAATTGTATTATAATGTGTAGAGTACAGTAGGTACTGATACTATGTAGTATGGTCGACGAGCAGTGGCCGCGCGCCACTTAACTGTAAATGGTTGCGCAAATTTGATTTAAGAATTCTTCTTACTTTTGATCATTTCCCGAGTAAACAATACGCAAAAGCACAGAGCGCCGGCGGCAGGCGGTTGCAAATCACAACTCGTCGACTGTACTGTATGTACTCACCAAGTTTAGCGTGCGAGTGCACTATAGTGAGCACTCTGCGGAACATTTTGGCGGGAATGGTGTGCACCTCGTCGAGCACCACAAGCCCCCACTCCTGTGCCTGCAGCCACTTCATGGTTTGCTCCGCCTCCCACGAGCGCCGCTGGCCGTGCGTGATCATAGAGTACGTGGTGATGAGGATGCCGGCGCCCATCGGCTTGTCTTTTGCCTCCGATGTAAATCTTTTGGTTAAAGTGAATAAATAACTCATTTTTGATAACATCACTAGATGAATTAAAAATGTATTTACTTTTTTTTTGACACAATAGTTCTTATTTATTTCAATTATGTCGTATATACGTTCCTATTAATAATTAAGAAAACAATTGTCCTATATTTTTTTATTTCAATTTGAATTATCTATTTCGCCCATTTTAATGATTCTAATAAAAAAACATAATTCCTAACTTTTAAGCTATTTTATTAAAGTAGAAATATCAAATCATAGATGGACCAACCGACATATCATGCTGTCATCAGCCGTAGACCAGCACTTGAACTGCTGCTTCCACTGCTCTACGGACACACCAGAGTTGCAGAGCACGAGCGCGCGCTTGCGCACCGTGCACACCGCCGTCACGCCCACCAGTGACTTGCCCGCGCCGCACGGCAGCACTATCACGCCCGATCTACGGCAAATATTTAGTTTACCAACCACCATTTTAAGGGTAAAGCAGGGAACGGACGGAATAGATAAAGGACAAATGTGAGAATTTATAGTAAGAAATTAAAAAAAAAAATGAAATTTTAGCAGAAGAAGGAGAAGGTGGTATGTAGCAGTATATAGCAGAGAGACACCCTCGATCAGCTAGTCTGATTCGCTCTTGATATTGTATTTAAAAAACCATTGTATTTATAATTCTTTCGATATAACCTAGATGCGAGGAAATTAAACTATTAAATATTTCATTCGCCCAAGTGGGAATGGAACCCACAACCGCCGCATTTGCAGTCGCACGCTTATAGCCCTACGCCACGCCCACGTCAAAAAATAAAGTTAAATACTTTAATTTAATTGTTTAGTATAAGTATTATTATTACCTGGCTCTTCCGTTACCAAACATTTTACGCAGACTCTTCTCCTGGTACGGACGCAGTACAGCGGTCGGTTTTAGGTCAATATTGATATCGGGGTTCACGATGTCGTTGCGGAAGTCGTATTCCGCCAGTAAAGGATATTCCAGTTCAATACAGCGTTTTTGTATTACCTAATAATTATTTTTATATAACTTTTATATATCATTACTTAGAAAGCGATGATGTGTATTTATTAATACCTGATAGTATCTGTTATTTTTCTTTTTATAGCTTCACTCTATATCCCACATTACACATAGCACGGTATCCAGGGGCAACCTTGTGTTAAAACACTCCGTCTATTCCTTGATGAAGGCCAAAACATAAGCGCATTGCTTGCCAGAGCAGAGTAGTTCACATTTAATTTGATGACGCATCAATTTTCAATAATTTTTATTTGTCAATGAAAATTGAACAGAAAAAAATCAACCGCCGTTACACCGGAATATCAGCCTCATCATCTAACTCTCGTCTAATGTGTCGTTTGAGAAAATAATTAATCATTCGTTATATCACGAAAAGCAGTGTTTTTTTCACGATTTAAGTTTTTTTTTACCGTTTTGTGACATTCATTCCTGTACACTGATATTGCCAACTTTATCTTTCACAATTAATAAATCGAACACAAAAAATAATATTAAGAATTAAATATCGTTGCTATCAGTATAAGCAACCGGCTAGTTGTCGTAAAGCAAGCAAAAACCGGTTTAGACCAGCAAAGGATGCGCCACGTTTGACGTCCGACGGCATATTTACACTATATATAAAAACTCACAGAAATACAAAGCCCTATATTCTTACCTCTATCTTATCAGGGTCCACTTCAAAGGCAACAGCCGAATTCTTAGCAGTAATATCAGTAGTCTCGTCGTCATCATCATCTTTATCCAATTGTTGGTAAAACTGACTTATATCTTCCGGAACTGCTCCATTTGCAGCGGGTTTGTCTTCACCTAAAAAATAAATATAAATAATTCAATATTAAATTAGTATCAAACAATATTAAGTTCCTATAATAATTATTTTAATATTTTTTTATATGTGTATTGTATACAAGCACTTGCGATATAAACAAGAAAGACATTTTGAACTCATCAATTGCAAACCACATAGTAATAAATATTTTAAAAAAACGTCATGATTAGCCTCGTCACCAAGTGAGGAAATTAATATTTCATGCCCCAAGAGGAAATCGTACTCACAAACGTCGCATTTATAGTTGCACGCATGTGCTCTTGCACCATGTCAGCTTCGATCTACATCACAGATGGCTTAAAACATACCAGGTTTAGCAGAAGTGGTCGCTGGCTTGTTTGGTAAAGCGGAGGCAACTAGTTCCTCGTCGCCATCTCGTCGCAATCTACATTGTTGGATCACTGGATCTTTCAATAGCTTTTGTAGTACATCTACATGCTTGCTTTCAACTAAATACCTAGACAATGATAATTTTATTATGTAAAGTGTGATTTGTAATATTTTTTTAACACATTTTTTTATTTTTATTTTTTAGTGATTTAATTTACCAAAAAAAAGTGTTTTGGTAAAAACATTGTGAAATTATGTGTCTGTGTGTGTGTGAATCTATACAATACTAAATGAGTATGTTTCTGAGTGCTAGAGGAGCTCATTGAATGTCAAATGATAGTAAAACATAACAATTTTATGGTTTACAGGTTTAAACCGTTGTAGTGCAGTGGAACGGTGCCTGGCTGTCAATGCCATAGTTGTCACTTCATTCCCCTACAATATTAAGTGAAAAATTCACTTAAATTATATATTTAAAGCCCCAACCAAAACTATTCAATTAGCAATGTTGAAATTTGTGCTGATATAAAATTTTTAACCTATTGTGTTTAAGAACAAGTTTCACTTTTCCATATGATAAAGTACAAAGTTGAATGAATTCTATGATTCCAGCTGGTACAGCACACTTGCTTAGTCTTTGCAAATACTCAACAATGTCATTAGTTTGCAAACCTACTGATACTGCTGCGTATAAACTGTAGGCTGTTAATTTATATTCATGTATATGTTGTGGTCTGAAAAAGAGGTAAAAAGAGATAAAAAATAATCCTATACAATGATATATATCAAAAAGTTATTAAAAAATAATTAAAAAATGCCAATTTCCTCCACTTTCCTTTCTACAATGACAACTTTGGTTTTTTTAATTTTCTTCAAATATTCAGTCGTCTATTACAATACAATAGATACAATATATTAGAATATTCATAAAAACAACAAAAATAGCTTACCTAGAAACAGGTTCAGCAATAGCTATGAGGAAGTCATGAGCATGTTTATAAACTGGTGAAAATGCTTCTAAGAATATATGGCCATTTGGTGCTACCCACAATGGTCGACTTGCACTATCTGGTTTAAGCTCCATTTGTATCCTAAAATTATTTAATATTTTTACAAGATCTTTTGTTTTAGTTTCTTTAAAATTTGAGTCTATTATGGTGCAGAGATACAGTGACAGACATATTGGGGAATGATTATTAACTTATCATTATTATCAGGCCCAGTAATCAAGATAGACCATGATGTTGGGTTCTCAGAATAGGGAAAAATTATGAAACTCTGTGACTATAAGGAAATAATTGCTGTTCTAAAAATAAAATTATAACATTCATTTGGTTAATAGGTGAAATGTAGAATAATAATTAGCCATTACCCGTCGCCATGGCAAATGTCATTACGAAAACGATCCAGTTTATACTTCCGCCTATAGGTTGTTAATATAAAAAAAATTATGGACCTGTAATCTTTGGCACCAAACTCATCTTCTGGTACTTGATCATTTTTTTCAGCATCTTGCATAGCAGCTCCCGGGACACCTGCATTTTCTGCATTATCATCATCTACAAGATCTATTGTGATGTCTTCTTCAATTTTCTTTTTCTTGCCTACAAAATATATATAAAGTGTTTAGAAGGCAAAGATAAAAAAGCTCCAAAGACTTTGTCAATATTATAATTATTTTTCTTCATATATTGCACAAATCTTTAAGCTTTCATAAAAACTCTAATACATACATTTGAATAAATTATTCACATTTGTGAATCACACTACATTGGCATGACAAATTCTGTAATTAACATGTTAATTCTGTGGACAGATAGAATGAGGACAAGACTTTTAAAGATTTTGGCATTGCCTTTTAGTGTAACAAATATGTCTTAGATCTAGGATTTATAACTGATGGTAAACACAGATCTACAATCTCTGAGATGGCATATTTTAAATTTCTTAGTAAAAAATTAAATTTCCAAGATGCAATTTAGCTTTACATATACTGGACAACAGCTTTTTAAATCATCTTACATCGTACAACAATATTAATAAAATCCTCTTAGCACTGATAAAATTATATCTTAACATTCCAAATGACTCTTGCAGATAATAGTAACTTTGTTAGATGTGGTAAAGCCACTAAAAAGTCTTGCTACATATAAGGCTGAGAGAGTAAGAATAGCTCTCTCTCGAAGAATAACTCCTAAACAGAGCAATCAATGCTCACATTGTCATGGCAAAGTACTAGAAATTTTATGTGGAGCAATTAGTTTTACAGAAGCAAGAGGTCAGAGAAATATAAATAAACAAATGATTTATAGTTTGTAAAGGAAAGTTCATCGAAAATTATATACATATGAGAAACTGTATAAAATTCCTGGGGAATTTAATATTTCATCTTCCAGAGAGGAAATTTTCTTATACTCAAGAAGAAACAAATATCCCCAAAAATGATTTAATATTAAAGCTTTTTCAAACTTTCCATTAAAGTAACGAATAGATTTAAAGTTAATTTATATGTCACAGAAGGAAGAAGAAGTAAGAAGAAGTGAGGTATAATTTTTACATTGAAACCCAAATCTTGTAAATTATTGTTTAGTAATCTTTTTCAGTCAGAGTGTCTGATGATGAAAAAACGTTTGTTTGATGAGTAAAAACGTTTTTTAAGATTTTTTTTATATATACCTGATCGGTCAGTTCCTCCTTTGGAATCATATTTTTTAAATTTTTTAGGTGGACCCATAATCAGCAATAATTTTCAGATTTTGTGTTGTTCCTGAAAAAGGTTTTAATAGTATGACTCGAGTATTCAGTCTTATACACTTGAGGATTCATATAATGAAAGCGATTCAGTGTTATATATTTCATATAATTAATACTATTATTACGAAATAGTAAATTTACTCACCCTATTTCTCCCAAAGATGAAAGAAGTATTTATTTTGCTTTATTTATTTTTTATATTGCCGATCGTTATTAACACCAATGTCTATAATTTATATATTTTATCAAATTTGTTAATTTAAATTTTTTCAGCAATCAGTCGGGGCAAAGATATTTTATTTATTACCTAGCACTCCATATTATTATAATACCTCAACGTACAAAACAAAACAGTTCCATCGATGCGAAATGTGACAAATTGACAATTGACAAACAATATCTGACACATAATAAGACATCAGAATGTAGAAATATAGTACAGATAAAGTAATGGTAAATTTACACGATTGCCGAAGCTCGGCAAGTGCTTAGTCACAAGCACATAATCCTTAACAAGCTCTCGGATGTTATTTACAAGCTGAGTTAATATAAAGCGATAAGTTCATCGTTTCATTTGTTTTTATCATAATTTTCTCCTATTTATTTGCTTGTTCAATAAAATTAATAAATAAATATTAATTTATAATTAAGAAAACTTTTCCATTAAAAGTACTTATATTACATATATTTGAACAATATCTGTAGGTATGTTATATTTTAGGTTTTTTACATTCACTCACTTCACAAGGAAAATCGTGTTAAGCCACTATGTTCCCATTAAGAAATCTCCGTTCCCTACTTGCCACCAAATTCTGAAGGCATTGCGTGTTGATTGTCGATACTCAAGACCGTGCTTTGTCTAATTACCAAATCTAGTTACAAAAAAAATTCTTTTCCGGAAAATATTTTCATTTCCTCGAGTGGGAATCAAAATCGCAACCTGTTACGCCTGTAGGTTGTAAAATAGAAGCAAACTATGTTATACAGCTAATATAACTAACGCTAGTTTAATTACTAATACAAGCCCCGGGATATCAGTTTTGAGTTTATTAGTAAAATAATTAAACTTAGTAAAATAATATGAATCGGTAAAAAACGAAAAAAATCGAACATATAAATTAAAATTCCTGTGAATTGAAACTCATTCATTTGAAATAAATATTAAACATTACTTTTTAGAAAATATAAAACCTAACTTTAAATTCCGATAACGTTAACGGACAAATCGTTATAAAATACAACAGACTACTTTATTGAACAGACTAAATAAAGCCATACGCTTGTCATGTCAAATAAGCTATCAAAAATCATCAAGAAAATAAGGGAGGATAAAGATTTAATTTCCGAAATTGTATATATTCTTTAAACAATTAGTGATTTTATAGACTTACCATTGAACTATTATCTGCATTGTTCTTTAAAATAATGTTTTACTAAAATAGATATCTCTCTCAAAAAATCAACTCCTAAATTCCAGTACGCACTGGAGGTTGGAACAAAAACAAAAAGTTTGGTTACAATAGTGTTCCATTGCACGTAATGTTTATTTATTTTATAACTTGATATAATTTAATGTTTGTTTTTTTATTTAAGTATAAAACATTAAACTTTACATATTTTAATTTGGTGTTTAAGATATAAATAATAAAATACATGTGATGAATATTAATAAAATAATATTTATACAATTTTACCATTGTAAAGGACAATATTTATCTCCCATACATAATTAAACTAGCTTCACGATGTATCCTGCACACAGCATAGAAAGCCTAGTGTTAAGACACTCTGTTCCGCACTTTCCGCCGAATTCTAGAGACATTGCGTGTTGAGTGGCGGAATTCAACTCCGCGCTTTGCCTCGACACCGGAGCAAAAAAAGAAAATATGCATTTAAATAAATATTTCATTTCCTCGAGTGGGGATCGAACCCACAACCAGTCGCGTTTACAGTCACACTTTGTGCCCTTGCGCTACGACTGGCATCCCGATGCATAATAATATATGAAAAAAATGTGTTTAGCATCTGATAATATTGTAACATCATAAATTAGGCATTTCATAGCCGGGTAAGAGGGTCGAGATTCAAATGGCACACGCAATAGACACGTAGTCCAATAAACACAAAAAATAATTATGACGATGACTGGTGACAGTCTATGACCCGTGCTTATAAGCCGCTCTCAAGTGTGTAAGACATCTTGGGATGCCTTTTTCATTAATGTATGAAAACTGCATTTCAAGGACGATCTCAGACTTGAGAGCAGTCTATAAAAACAGGACTGATTCTCCGCTCACTCAATATACACGTAAAAAGATTTTCTTCACGATAAAAAAAGGGTAAGTAGAGAAAATCTGATGTTAAAACACTTCTTTTTCAGAATCTTGTGTAAATTCGAGCAACTACACGATAAAATAATTCATTTTCCCAAGTGGGAGTTGAACCCACAAATATCACACTTGCAAGACACTTTGTGTTGTGCTTGTTGCTTATTGTCTTTGTTGTAAGCAGAGATCACCATGAGACAATACAAATGTCCATTAAATTATTTAAAGGAATGCATTAAATAAAAGCACATATATTCATTATTGGTAGGTCATATTTAATGTTTTTTTTATTATTAAAATTTGCTTTTGCCTTTGCTTATTAATATGACAAATGGAATATTGTTTGATATCTAGATTAAATATCTATTCTGTGAAACTATTTTAAACAACTTTTATATTTTACCAGCATTTTGTACAAGGACAGCTTCACTACCACCACTAAAAATTTAAATCTATTACAATAGTAAGGTACAACAAATTGGAGACACACACTTTAAAAATAATAGTTTAGTTATCATGAAAATATTTTTTATTTATAAGCATTTCTAAGTCTATTATTATTGCATGTATGTAGTATAGGAATTTGATTTTATTAATTACTAGATCTTTTATTATTAAAATTCGATTATAAAGACTTGTTGTCTTTATGTTGGTTTTATTTTTATGCATTTAACATTTTCTTTTTAACTACAATAAAATCAGTTTCTTACACAACATGCAATAGATTACAGTATTTTCTATTTTAAAATGGCATCAGTCATAAAAATAGACAACAAAATTGACATAAACAATTTTCATTGCTTAATTAACTAATGAAATAAATAACAAATTACTTATATCATTATCACTTGTGTGAATTTGTGAGTTTGACATTTCGAATTTTGTCCCTAATTTTTTTACAAATATTGTTTGTTAATAATATTTATATTACAATGTGAAATTAAAATAACTAGTTTGAGGGAAAATATTTTCTATGTATTAAATAAAGATATATATATATTAAAAATAATTAGTATATTTAGTTATTTGGATACCTAGTCTGACATATTGATGTCAACCAAAATTTAAAGGCAATCAGTCAAGAAAATACAGTTATGAAGTTTTTTAATAGTCTAGGTTTACTTGAAATTTGAAAATCAAAATATCATAGAATTTGTGATGCATTTTGTCAGACTGTTTTAAAAATTACATAATAATCGCAAAAATTTTAAGGAAGGAAGGCAAGAGGTTTTATTTAATTTGTAAGGGGCAATCATACTATTGTTTTATATTTTTCTCTGAGGATACTTAAAGTGACTACTTCTAGAAGCGTACACGAAAGTTCATTATGGACTACATTTATCAATAATAGGTAAAATAGTATTCTCACAAAAAATAAAGCAAATTCACATATAAGTGTACATTTCAATAAGCACCAGATTTTTTTCAGATACAGGCCAATTTCTATTATCTAGTTATGTTTACAAACTTTTACAAGTTATGGACTAAATTACAGGCCTATTGCAGAAAAATGCGAGCCTTTAACAAATTTCAGCTATATAACTTTTATAAATGACTACAGCGGAAAGTTGGGGATCATTTCCGATATGAATACAACTATATCTCAAAATATAATGTGCCCATGATAGGCTTATAATACCTGACCTTATGATATAAGTAATAAATACATACTTAATTTAAAACTAATTCAACCAATTTTATTATTCAACGACTATTCTCTAATGAGATTTATCTGCATCGATAACATTACTCACTATTTAATTATTGTCAGTGTGACAGAATCATTGATCATTTATATTTTATAAGACATGTAAAAATTTGAATGTAGCTGGACTCAAGTCCAAGGCATTGCGGGCCCAAGTCCCACTATGTTCAAATTTTTATATGTTTTCTAAAATACTTTTCTATCTTTAGTGTGGAATAATACTTTTAAAAATGTTAAAAATATCATAGACTATTCATGTAAGTGTAGACCGTGTGGTTAGTAGCGGGTTTACAGCAGAGAAGAAAGCAAGTACAGTAATTATTGAAATATTTCAACATAAATATGGAATGTAGCAAACACTCAACCGAATGAACGTCGTATTTTGGCGTCTTGTCATTACATAATCTAACATTAAATTAGAGACAATATTTACAATAAAATAGTAACTATGCTTTGTAAATTAATATTCTTGTGATTACTGTACTGATATGCATTACTTTATACATTATATTTAAATAAATATAAAAGTTGTTTAAACACAGATTTAGCTGCTGGATAGAAATTAAATTTAAAGTAGGTTATTTAAATGTGAACTGTACACTGCAAGACATTAATAGCATATTATTGACTGACCTCTTCCATAATATACAATATCATTCAAGGTTACAATCGAAAGATTCTTTAAATATTTTATATTTTAATTGTTTCTATTTGAATTAATTTTATCTAAGACAACATATTCAATGTATACTTTATAGTGTTATTTTTTTATTTATTTCAGTCTTAGTTTTCAAAAACTCAAAGACAGTGCGAGGAACACAGACGCACACTCTATGCAACGCCATACACACCTATAACACAAATAGCGGGCAGTGAAACCTCGTCTAGTTTCATAAAATTTCAATAGAAACAATTACTAGGCGTAAACCGATTAAAGTATCAAGACTAGTCGCTCGCCTCACTCCACTGTCACAACACGACCCTGTCGCACGTATCACATGGCGGCCGGCGCGTCCCCAATAAATAAATTAGCAAGTGTACAGTAGTCCGGGACGCGCGCGCACTCCGGCGACCCGGTAATGGAATGTAAGCGTGGTGTGGGGGGCGCGGTCACGCGTCGGGCGGCGCGGGCGCGGCGGGAGCGGTGCGGCGCGGCACCATCACGCAGGGCGGCGGCGCGCTGGCGGGCAGGAAGGGCGGCGGTGGGCGCGCGCCCATGCGCACCCACCAGCGCGTGGCCTTCTGCAACAGCCCGTCTTTCTTGCCCGCGCCTCCACCGACGCCCGCGCCCGCACCCCCACTCGCTGCGCGGCGCCCCGGCACCGCTTCCGCGCCCGCCCACTCGGGCACGTCGCTCACGCATTTGTTCGGTGGAGGTTGAAAGCTGCTTCTCGTCAGCTCGGCTTGCTGCAAAGTTACAAAACATATGTTCAATTCATAGTGATCATTCTTTAAATAAAGGTTGTGAGTTTGGTTCGTAGGAATGAATTGATTTCATTTCATACAAAGCATAGGGTTAAATTTCGCCACACAACAAACAATATCTATAAAATTGGGTGGGTGCCTCTGCCTGCAAATAGGGTTGCTTTATGCTGGATGGGACGTGAAGCTAAAAACGCAAAACCACCTGAAGAGACAGTGTATATAGTCTTAACTTTTATTTTAGTTTCGTTTTCTCTCTTAGTATCTTATGTAATTGATGATAACATTAGACAGTAAAAAATTGTGAATGTGGTCTTGTGCATCAAATAAATAACTACACTCTTCATTTCCTAAATTAGGTAACTTTAGGGATATAAGTTGTAGAAACAGTTATAATATTACAAACAGAATACTTACGGACCTGATAAGGGACTCGTAACTGTAGATGCGCGTCCTGGCCGTATTCGCCGTCTGGCAGCTGTATGCTTGGCGGCAGGCCGAGGCGCTCCGCCGCGGCAGCCGACCGCGCGCGTGTCTCTTGTTCCACCATCTCTTGAAGGCGGCCAACCATAGCCTGCAACCTTTGTTGTTTTTCCCATTCCCTGGAATTGAAAGTATGTTACCATTAAGCTTATGTTGCAATAAAAATTTAACTCTGTTACAACTATCTGTGAATATAATTTTTCTGGAAAAATGTATAACAGTTTTTATTGTAGTTTTTAAGCTTCACGCTGAATCTTTCAAACCAGCAATGGTCGCGTTTATGGTCGTGCGCTTGTGCCCCCTTGCGCCACGACTGGCCTCACTAAACAGTTTGCTGTCAAATTTCTTGCCTCATGTAACACTTTTTTTATTATTAAGTAACACTTATTTTAATTATTTTTTAATCCTTAGAACAAATTCTTATAAACTAAAAGAGATTCTCATGAACAAAAGTTACTTTTAATAAATATTAGCATAGATGCTATCAGGTTTTGCCTTAATATTTTAATAATACTATAAAGCAATTAGTAAAGTCACATTTTCAATTCTCAAATTCCCATAATTTACATTGTATTTATACAAAATAGAATGTATATTTTACATGCATCCATTTTATAAATGTCTTAGTTCTAGTAATTTGCATCATTGTTACACTAAAGATACTTAAGAACATTAACACTCTACTTATGGGACAAAAAAACTCATTTATCATTTTGTAAACAATAGACATCACAAATATTTTTTTGTCTTGATACATAAACAGCATCATATTTCTGTGAGGTCAGAGATGTACCTAATAAATGATATCTTTGACATGATCCCACAAGATCATAGGTTACACATCCAGTAAATTTAAAATAGACTAGAATTATAATATATTTAACATTACTTAAACAAATATTTATTGCATCATAATGAAGAATATATGTATATTCTCTAAAAATTTATGATTTTTTTTTAGTTTATATACAATTTTCCTTTATATTTTTGATCATTTGAACTTATTATGACATACATTTAGCAATAAATCTTTTTATCTAAGTTTTGATGTAAATATATTTAAAATAATTAAGAAATTTATAGTTTGACTTTATTTTATTATGTGGACATTTACATATTGTTGTTACTTACAATGTGGAATGATGGTGCCTGTGGTCGTGCCGCAGGCGCGGTCCCCCCGGCGCGCCCAGCCGCTCCATACCCGCGCACCCCGGCACTTGTACCGAGAGCATCTGTAAATCACAACACACTGCTCTCACTTATGTGGTCCTCCATACAGATAGCACTATATTCAAACTCTAATTAAAATAAGCCTTTGCTGTATTACACCTTTATGATAAATATATGTACTTTTGATCTTTAACATTATTATTATATCCTAACTACCCCAAGTTAGGATACAACACCAAATGTTAATGCTAGAATATTAATGGTCCTTAAATATAAATGTACATGTGAATAGAGGAGTTTTACAAGAAAACAGAATACGGGTTCATCTTGCTCTTAAAAAATAAAATTATAAGTATATAGTATATATTTATATCTTTTTGTAGGAGCAAAACAAATCTTTATTCTGTTCTCCCGAGAGAGATGAGATGCCCGTTCATACATAGGGATCATCAATATGATAAATATGTATTACAATTTAATATAATATTACTCAATCTTCATTATTAGGTAGAATTTGTGATATGATAAGTATAATTCCAATTGATATTGTCATTAAAATTTTGGAAAGGAATAAAATTTTAATAATGCACCAGATAAGAAGATTTATTTGAAAAATAAGCCAGCCACCACCACCTTTAAGACACTTGTTTTACCACCACATATGGTAAAACAAGTGTCTTAAAGGTTAGCTTCATATTTTATATGTCTGGAATACTTTTAATTACAAGAAATTCTTTATTATACTGTTATAGTGCTTATTTTATAATTAAATGTTTATCTTAATACTTATTTCGAAAACATATAAAAACATGAACATAGAGGGACTCAAACCCACACCTGGAAACCGATAAATGGTGTTAAAATTTTTATATGATTTATAAATAAGTCTTTTTTTCCTAAGTGTGGAATCTAAGCTTATCTAAACTCAAAATGAATAGATATCTATTATAGCTATTTCTACATTCCAATTAAATTTAGTATAAAATATTAATACATAACGGGATTGAGAAAAAAAAATGTGTTGACACATTTTTCACATCATTATGCATTGTAAAGTTGTAAATCAGTTTTTCACTGTATATTTATTTTATATTTTCATTGCATCAAATAATGTGTAATGATTTGAAGTGGCAATGATTAACTATAGTCAACATAAATGTTTTGTAATAAAATCTATTTTAACATTTTTTTTTGAAATCTATATTTTGATTTATAAGATTTACTTATAGTGTGTTGGTTAAGGATTATGCAATTCTCATAATAAAAATATGTGAACATCTATATATTGCATATAATATTGTCTACATTACATATGGCAGCAGAGGTCACTGTTAAATATATGTATATTATATGCTTATTCCTACAATTAAATATTCCAGAAATAAATAATTAATAAATAAAAAACATTTTTTGCCATGAAAAACAAATATATGATACAGAAAGTAGTTACATTTGAAGTTGATAGAAATAAACTTAGTTTATTAAGTAAATAATAATAATAATGCACTAGAATATCATCTTTGCGCATTGCATAAAATATGAAACCACAAAAATATAATGAAAAATATATTAAATATACTTATGTTTTATAATGTAGATGTTAAAGAATTGTGTAGTTCTGTTTGTATTTATTTATTTAATTCAGTTCTGTTTTTATTACTTTTATCATCTGACTAACTGTAACTACTGACTAACTGTGTGATAGATACTAACTTTAGAAGCATAATAAAAAATGATATTAAATAATAAATGATTATGATGATGAAGAAAATATTTAGAAGAGTTTTGCAGATATCATCAAGTTGGCATGTCACGACTATCGAGAGAGGTGATTACGGAACTGTCTGTCATGAAAATTTATTTAAATTCACACAAACAACGTCTGGGCGTGACGTCGCTATCGGCGCGGCTCTTATCACTTGGCACGCTCCCGCCGTCTCGCGGCCGTCCGACTCCCAGCCACGGCCTGACTCGCGTCTCGCATTCGCTTATAGTGCAAACATACTCAACCTCACTCATATTTAAATCACTACGTTTTTCTATATAAATGAGAATTTATTCTATGATTTGCATCTAAATAACAATAATATATATATATAAAGACTAATACTAGTGCATTATTTGTTTATTAATTTCTTTAAACGTCAGTCACACGCCATGAAATGAATGTAAACAAGATGTAGCTATACTTAAACTTACTATTTGAATAATTGTTGTTGGCCACAATTGTGTACGTCTCCAAAGAATTCAAGAATGTGTTAGTATCAACTCCGATGACACGCCGTTGGTTTCACTTGTAGCCGAATCGATCACACTATCATGATTACAGCGAGCTCATTTTTTTCTACACTACCACTCATTCTTTCATATTTGCTTATGGAAGCTTTAAATATTTTAAATAAAACAATCACAGGGCAATACACGGAGATTACAACACCAGTAAAGCGCTTTTATAATAATTAACTATCATTCACTAATAAATAAAATATGGTTTTCAATGTATTAACACTATAAAAATAAATAATTTATAAAACAAAGATAACATATAAATTCCACTATCGCGAATTTAGTAACAGAGTTACTTAGCAGTCTTTTTATCATATTGGCAGGAGGACGCCTGCCATCGAGCGAGTCTTGTTGTTCAATGACGCGG
>JAEBDU010000030.1:585956-679094 GCA_016802625.1 Heliconius numata
GCGGTGCCCATCGTCTCGCCTCACGGCTCCGGCGCCGACACACGCGTCCAAGTTTCTTTCGCCTATTCGAGGTACGGATGGGTGGGGGCGGCGGCGGCGGCGGCGGGCGGCGGGGCGGGTGCACCGGCTGCCCCGATGCCGCGTCTGTCTAGTTGCGCGCTGCGCCGGTGTGCGCGGCGCGTACGCGAGGCACACATGCACGCGCGCCCGACCGCCGCCGCCGCCTCGCTTATGTATGCGCACCTATAATTGTAATAGTAAGCGATGACGCGTTTGTCGGCTCGTGAGTCGTGAGACGAGACGGTTGGCATTGCTCAATGATTGAGCTGTACTCGACAGTCGTACGTAACAATCGCTAACATAACACAAAAAAACATGATCAATTATTGTACATTACACATACTTGCATTTTAGCAAATAACGTATCTACGTTTACCGACTTGCCTTAATCTGTAACATCATAACAATATTTATTCTTAACATTACTGAAACTGACTAATATAATAATAATTTGGACTAAGATAAATACATAAGATAAGACCCATTATAAAATTGTAGTCACATAATGTTAATACATTAGATCACCTTAGGAATTTAAACATTTCTTTTAATCTTCATTAACTTTCAGGGCCCGACGCTATAATAAATAATATATTAAATGGTAACTGATATAATGCTGATAAGTAATAGTCGAAGCAAGATAATGCAGATGATTGCTAGTAGCCTCGAAAGGTGTTTCCTGTCACAGTTTACAATAAAAGCTAGCACAAATCTAAAAACTATATTGTACATAAGTAATTTATAATATTTTTACAATAAAACAGAATTGAGATTTTATTGTCATTTTATATCGTATGAAATTAGGCACTAATGTAACCAGCTTTACCTAACAATACCTAAATAATTAATAGGTTTCTTATTTTAAATAAGAAAAATGCGTTAAAAGAATGAAGCGAGGCGTATTTCTATTATGAACATTACATTGTATATCAAAAATAAGCTCACAATTTATGTACATATAACATATTACGCAATATAGAAAACGTAAATCTCCAGCGACAACTTACGGGGTTGGCAGCAGCGGCTGCGGCGGCACGGCGTCGTAAGTGCGGGCGAGCGAGCGCGCCCGCGGCGCACAGCAGCGCTGCGCCGCCCACACATGCGCCTGCCCACCACCACCCTGTAACAACAACAACCATTACTAGCTACCATCCATGTTTGGGCATCAGGCTGGCCAGGATAATGAGGTTATACTTTTGAATTTATTTGTTTACATTTATTAATTGTAATAAACACTTATAACGAAAAATTACTTTTTCTTGTTGCTATTGACTTGTTGTTAAGCCGACAGGAACCGAACAGTAGCATAGTATATATTGCATCTGCATATTATATCTTAGCAGTAGGTAGAGATTTTAATTTTAGTGTCGAAAAAATTTAATACGTAAGTTTTGAGTCTGTACCATCTAAAATCAGAGTTTGCTGTAGGTCTCTCACTTTTTTTACTACACACAATTCAGATTCAATCATTTTTTGGAATGTAACCAGATAATAATCTACGAAAACCTCTCCACGTAAGCTTTACTCGCGTTTTACATAACTTCATATTTATAATATCGATATCGAATCTTTGGCCAATTAAGCGTAAAAATTATATTAAAGTAAAAGTGACTTGACAATTAAATATTTAATGCTACTGTTTGGTGTGCTTCAATTACAAAAAGAACCCCATGAAAAAGTATTTTATATTAGACATTCATAAATATGATTATCAATATTTATTGACTTTTACGTGCACTTAAAAAAGCGTGTTTTTCTAATGCTAAAAACGCTTAATTAATTTTTTTATTACATGGTACACAACGATTACAATATAGCTATGTCAGATTTCAGTATTTTGTATTCTATGAGTTTGTGAAATGGATACTAGTTCATTCATAACTAATACTAAACATAATTATATTTTGAACTGCAATATATGAGTATTTCGTAAAATTATGTTATTTTAGTCCAAGAACGTCATTAGAATTGTACCTTTCTACATGTTTTTTTTTGTGTACAAAAATGTTTTTTTTGTGGGGGTTTTCGATTCATTTCGAGTTATCGATTATAGATATATATTTATGTGTCGATGTTAGCTTATGAAAATGTTACTTATGAAAATTATATGAACAATTTACTTGTCACCTTTACCTTTGACAGCTATGTGGAGGTCAAATGTAAAACGCAACGAATAAGAATTGATATAATAGAATAAGGTTATTGTATTTATTATTAAATTAAATTATTATTATTATAAAAAAAATCCTAAAAAGTTAATAACATTTTAAAAAAATGCAAAATGAACTCTACAAAATACACCTGAAGTCTAAACACGTATAACTTATTCAGTATCTGAACACTGTAATTTAGACAAGTGTATTCACCTTCAATTGTATTTTTATTTAGATGAGATGCATACTTCATGTTAATCGGGATTCAAGGAAAATAATAGTACACGTGTCTATACCCTATGTCATTCAACTCGTTCATATGTACTAACAATATTAGAGAATAGAAATATATATAAATTTGTGAAAATATTAGTTTTAGTTCATTTATATACTTAGTTAAGTATTAACATATTAAAAATATGTTTTTAATTATCTGTAGTCCTTTAAAGGTATGCCTTTAAAGGACTACAGATAATGTTTTTAGTAACGTTACAATTTTACAGCTACTGAATTGAGTTGCTTAAATGGCAGGCTTGCTGAAATTTTAATTTGTTTTTTTTATATGCGTAAATATCAAATATTTACAACAGGATAGTTTCGTTTATAATGGATTGCAGTATATAACAACGCATGACTATGTTCGAAACACGACAAATATTACGAAATTAGCGAAAACAAGATTCACGTGAACCGGATGTTAAATGTAGCGACAGTAGCTATAGTCCCGCGGTCGAAGGTTGCGGCCGGTCTTCTGGGCCAAAACAAACGGCATGTGGACGCGCGTACTCGACAAAAATTCGACATCGTTCGCCCAAGAATGCACAGTGCGACTATTTTTAGAGGTTGGAGGTGCGCGGGGGCGGCGGCGATGTCTGGTGTCGGTCTGCCGGGGCCTGCCACTGATCACCGAAATAGCTTCTCCAGCTGGCAATACCTGGCCACGTGGTCACCCACAGTGCTGCTTACCTGTCCCAGTACCCCCCGACATCGACGTTTCAATAATGTCCACCTTTTTTAAAATATTCTTACATCAAAGTTATTAAGAACGTAAATAGATGTGTCATGAATGATTTACAGCAGAATATTTTGAAAAATAAGACACTATTCTATACAAACTCTTTCTTCTTTCTTCATTTGATTCATTCTTAGCAATACTTTGGAAATTTTTATTACATATTTTAGATTGTAATGTATTCGGCATATAGGTACAATTATACATACCTATTATATCTCAGAAATGGTAGTTTTTACTAATAAGAAGTATTTATAGAATGTATTATAATCTACAACGTTTTCATACCTATTTTCAGGATTCCAAGGAAAATACGTAGGTAACTCTTATAGGATCTTTTTGTAGCCCGTCTGTCCATCTGTCAAGACTGTTTACCTCGAAATTACGTGGATGTGGATACAGCAGAAATTTATATCAAATCTTAATTTCTATAGCTTTTAGACTATATCTTTTTCTTTTATAATTTTTTTATAATTTTACAAGTATTCTAAGTAACTGGTAATCGTCCCCAACATTATTTGTGTGGAATTTAAGACGTAAAATGGAAAATCCCGTTTTTTCCCGTTCATGCATGAATATCGATCTGGTCCTACCGACATCCAATAATTTAAGCATTGTTTATTTTCCTTATTACATATAGTAGTTTAAGCAGAGTGAATCTTGGAAACTAGTGTTAAGAAACTCCGTTCCCCACTTTCCGCCGAATTCTAGGGGCATTGCGTGTTGAGTAGCGGAAATTAACGCCGCACTTTGCCTCGTTACCAGAGCGAAGAAATAAAAATGTTAAATATTTCATTTCCACGAGTGGGAATCGAATCCACAACCTGTTGCGTTTACAGTGGCACGCTTGTGCCACTGCGCCACTGGTCTCTGTAATGGTACTTAACCATTCCCTGAGATTGCCTCTCTAGTTTTGTGTTTACAGTCAGACTCTAAAGCACAGCCTGGTGATGTCCAAATGTAGTTTCGATGTGGCACGTATAGCACGTGGCAATTCGTTTATCAAATGATATGGGGTGGTCAGAGGGGTAGGAGGTGCCAGACGGGACGCTGCGACGTCTGTCTAGACGGAGTGTAATTAGGAAGGTGAGCGTAGGCAGCGGCGGCACTTGCGTCATATTCTAATTAATTCTATAACAGGTAAATTGTTCCTACTTTGTCTTTGTTAATGTAAACAAGAATGGTTGCTACGACTTAAGAAACAAATAGTAAAATAAATTTACTTTATATATTGTTATGTTATAATATAGAATGATATTGTGTTTATGACATAATACAGATTTTCAGCGATTTTTTCGCTTTACATTTTTTTTTGCATACAGCAGTTGATCAGAGAGAATCGAATGTTTAAGCATTCCGCTAGGTTCCACCAATTTAGAGATATTGAATGTTAAATAGTGGACCCCAAGCCAAGATTCTTACTGCGCTACAACTGCAGTCAGACATTCTGGACAAAAAACATCCAAATTTAGATATTTTTTAATGGGGATCAAATTCATAACCAACGCATGTACCGTCAGGACTTGACTATGCCACGACGGCAACTGTAATATCTTAGTAACAGCACCTTATTAAATATGTAGTTAAGTGTTTTCCAGATATTTTCCCGATGTGTAATACATAGTGAGTTAGAATAACGTAATTAGTAATCATTTAATGAGAGGCGTGTCTTATGGGCTGAAAGTTGATGTTAAACTCGGGGTTGTTTGTCAACGTCGAGTGGTGCTGATGTACGCCGCTACTCGCCGTCTATAAATAAGTAACACGGGGCGGCCTGCGTCAGCCCGCGCCGCACTCGCCTGCCGCAGCTGCGCGAACAATTGTTTACGATCAATGCACCGGTACTTACTCCTTATTCAATAATGTCAATAGTCAATACGTATCGAATCATTCACAAACATAGACTATGTTTTTATTTATTAAGAATAACGATTTATAAAGTGCTAGTCGGAATCGCCCACCGAGGGTTCCGTACCAGTTTCAGGATTCAGGAGTAGATCAAGGGGAAGTAAAAATTATAAAAGTTGTCAAACTTAAGTTTGCGGGCGCGTGCACTCATTTTGTATGAAATGAACTATAATTGTAAGGGGGACTTCGAAGTTAGATTTTTCCAGTTTTCTCTAAGCTTGATATCTCCAAACAATCTTTAGATAAATGGTCTTGACAGACGTACAGCAAAGTAATCCTATAAGGGTTCCTTTTTTTTGTTTAGAGGTACGGACACCTATAAAAGGAAAAAGATGTAATAGATTTCGTTTCTTAAAAAACAATATTATTTCCCTTTATAACGTACGGCCATACATGTAATGTAGATTTTTAGGAAGGTGACATAAACACGAAGGTTTTGGAAGCGAAAAAGATATGCAGAGACGTTAGCGTAGCGTTTGGCGCTCCGTTGTCTCTGACTACCTCGCTAGGGATACTGCGTGAAGCTAGTTTAGTTTCGTTTTTTTTAAATTTGGATATGAATAAGTAGATATTGGCTTAAGACAGAAGTTCCATGCATTTCGACATTAACAAAATGTTTATATACTCATTAAAATATGTGTATGACTGAACAGCTACACATATTACTTACTACATCTTCTCTACGTATGCAACGAAGCGCGAAGGTAGTAATTAAATAATGTGCATTCTCGTAAAATAGGTTAATTTTACTACTTTGCTAAAGTAATAAAATGAAACTGTAAGTCAAACAAATGTAGTTATGAAAAGTGGTTGTCGCTATTTTAAAATTTTCAAAGTTGCTTTCCAAATATTCTAATAATATTATTTTTTTTTTCGTTTCACACTGTATTCTCCATATAGCAGAGTAGGCAGAGGGAACATAGTGTTAAGATACTCCATGCTCTGTTTTCCGTCGAATTCTGGCGGTATTGGGTGTTGAATGGCGGAACTCAACACCGCGTTTTGCCCCGCCTTCACCATGAAATGAATGAATGAACGAATGATTTCATCGAGGGAATCGACCCCGCAACCTGTCACGCGCTTGTATCCCTACGCCACGACTGGTCTCTAAAAATGATTGCTTTAATATAAATTCATTGTATTAAACGTATTGATCTTATTGAATTCCAACATAGCTTATTGCAAGCAGTAGAGCATCGTAATAGGGGGAGCGTCAGTAAGAATAACTTTGGTTATTTCCATCAGACGCGTCCTTACGTACGACAACATTGTTGTGAGTACACAGTGGCTATCTCTAAGTGAAAACCAATAAAATTACAGTTATAGTATGATGTTTTCAAATTGTTTTGGTATATAACCTGGTGCGTGTTATGTATTTATGAAATAGATGACAATGTTCTACGAATCTACTACGTATGTCCTACGTGTTATGCACTTATAAAAGTAAATTCGCGGTCTTGCAAGACGAACAAGAAAGTGATCCTATAAGGGCTTTTTCCTTTTAATACCACAAAAGAAAAAAAAGGGCCCCACTTTCAAGTTAGTGAGTAGGCATACTGTCTTAACTACACATTAGACATTAGACCTCACATAACATATAGTTTAAATGGAACTTAAGTAAGTAGGAGATGTCCTTACAATTAAAGCAGTGATAGTGACTAACGTCTCTTACATAGTATATTCAAAATCGACCCAACCATCCCACTGAGGCAAGGCAGGCGAGGCAAGGTTTTACTCTAAGTAAAAGAAAATAAGGAAATATAAATAAAGATAAAATAATCGTAAAAAAAAAACTCAAAACAGGACTCACCCACCGAGTCTTTCATATCAATTTTAGGATTTTAGAACGAGAAGTATAACTTATAAAAATTGACAAACTTAAGTTTTCGGGCATATGCATTCATTTGTATGAAATGAAACTACAAATATAAATTTTAATGTTTTTTTTTCAACGAAATACCTATAAATTTTTACTTTTCGGATTTTTTATTTTATTTGTATTATATAAGTTTTCACTTCAAGCCAAATTTCATAATTGAAGGTCCACGGAAAGTACAGGTTTTGATTACGTGGCGAATATTATACAAAATAAAGCAAAATCCTGGCGTTCATAAATGCTCGTATCTTTTGATTGCGTTGACTAAGAATTTTCTGTGGTTCAAGAGACCACTATTTTATATCAATTTCAGCTGATTGTCAGCAAATGTCTGAATTTTATGGAGGTCAACGAGAACGGGACTTGGCGTGTCCACTTATTTTGTATGAAATGAACTACAAATATAAGTTTGTAGTAATTTTTTCTATGATATACGTAAAAGTTATACCATTTATCAGATTTTTTCCTTTGTTTGTTTTGTAAGTTCTCACTTCTTGCCTAACTTCTTAACTCTAGGTCAACGGGAAGTACTCCATAGCTTTTGATAACGCGGTGATTTTCATACAACGGCAAAAACAATGCATAAATATTTGTATTGATTGATTGTTTGTTTTGAGAAAAGGAACCCAAAAAAGCAATTTAAAATATGTCAAAAAGCACCTAAAAAGAAAAATAAATTTATATTATTGTAAAGTTCATTTCGTTTATTGTAAAGATCGATAGGTACTATGATGGTAGCGTTAGTGTTTAACCTACAATGTAATGTGAAGATACATTTGCGAACATAGTTAGTGATCTATTTTGAAGAATTCTTTACTTAGCTTGCCACGAAGCGTGCATACTGCATACCAAACATTCATTGAACGAACGCATGTTTACGGACTGTTTACGGTCCGGTGGTACCATCTTACTTAGAATATGTATATATTAATATAATTAATTTCGTTAAGCATTGATCTGGCATACATAAATGTGGACATTTGTGATGTAGAGGATAATCTATAATATTAATAACGTATCGGTTCTTTAACATGTTCGATATTCGTATTTGCACAGCTCTGCATGGGTTTGATTTCCACTCGGAGAAATTAATGAATATCATATCTTTTCTAAGCTATGATCTAACGCCTATGGTTGAGATTCGCCATTTAACATTTCTCAAAAATTGATCGGTAATTGCGTCGGTAATGGAGTGTCTTAACACTAGGTTTTATCTCTGGCTACACTTCTTAATATCCCGCATTAAGCCGCACAGCATGAAACAATTATTTAATAATAATGATTTTTATTTATAGTCAAGATATAGAAAATATAACAATATTTTAGAATAATATGTACCTAATATGTAAAAATATTTTACTGTAATATTTGACTGGAATTATAATAGTTTAGCAATGTTAAAACTCTTTAAATGCTGAGAACCTGGTATTACTCGTACTAAAATACCTTGCGTTCAACAGCTTGTAAGGTACATTAATAGCTCCTACCACGCCGCTAGAGAGTATAAATAAGAAGTTGTAAACAAATATTAATGAGGCCTTATAGTGTAAATCATAATTTGATATGAATTATAATGTTTTTTGTGTTTATCCTCTTGAGACGTCGCGTGGACAACCAGATTTATTTACAGGATTGTGGTTGAAAATGATGGTTTTGAACTATAATCCAATTAGTACCTGCAAATATAGATGGATATTGGTACTTTCGGTAACCGTATGTCGGTGGACTAGTACTTTGTGCATATTTGCCTGTCATTTTTGCGCTCGCGTGAGGGCTCAAGCGTGATCTCAATTGTTTTCGTCGTGTTTCGCGGGTTATTTCGGGCGCGTGCGGCGACGCGGCGGTGCACGCCATTCGCGTACGTCCCACTGTCCGCACCGCGTTACCACTACACCTTGATATTCGATCATCACTGACACGATATTACATATACATATACCTATTTGATTAATCATAGATAACAATATCTATGGAAATATTTTCTAAAACTCTTACGTTTTGTAGTAAACTTTAAACTGTAAAGAACTACAATTATAGTGTAAAGAATCTATAAATACAATTATTATTTTACATAACCTTACATGAAGGTTTTTCGTATACGTTCCCTTCTGAAAATTATTGAGTCCGACGGTCTACTTATCTTATATTATATTATATTAAAAGTTAATTGAATAGATTGTTTTTCACTGTTTTTTTAATTAGGTATAATATTAAGCAGAACCTCAGGCTCAAAGAAAAGATTTTATTTATATAAAAGTTTTTTTTAAATTTTAGACACTTATCTATGATTGTTATAAACAAAATAAATGAATATTTCAAAAAGAAAAACTTCTTTTAATAAATTAGAAAACAAAAAATTCTCTGTTGCTTTTCACCTTTTTTCGTAACTTTAAGATTTGTTCGATTTTAAAAAATGCATTTACTGCGATAGCCTCTGTGAGCTTTATTTTTAGCTATATATTTGACTACCTACAAAAATATCTATCGGTTCATATTATGTTATGTTTTTACGTAAAACGAAAAAATCGGACACGCGAGGGTTCGGTACAAAAATTGGTAATCACGAGCTCTTTTCTGAAATTCAAGCTTAGCCAGAGCCCTTTCATCTGATACCTCACTTGAACTGACGGCTTTAACACCAAGACTATTATTTATAGGATTTAACAACAAATGTATAGTTTTCAGATTTTTTCCTGAATTAGTACTACCTGTAGGAAACCGGAAGTACTTTATAAATTTTAATTTCCTTTATAGTCTCGAAATACGCGTGTTTTGCGATATAAACGGTCATATCCTTATTTTAAGTAAATGAAGGAAGGAATATGAAGGAAGGTTTTTTCTCAGGAAACTATGGGGCCGTAGATCTGAATTTATGGTTTGAATTTTAACTCGATATCTTCAAGCGTTCCTAAGATAACATGACATGACATGACAGACAGACGGACGGACAACATGTAATAAGGGTTTTTTTCCTTGAAAGGTACGGTACCCCAAACAGCGTAAGTACATTAAATAAAAATTATTTAGAGAGCTAAAAAATAGTAATATAGTTATAATTAATTTTAAACATACAACGTAAAATCAGAATAGGCCAACTAAGATAAAATTGGTAGAGAAGTAAGAAAACAGTACCTTAGATAATTGTTAATTGTAATGGGTATTTTTCGTCCACGTATAAAAATTAAAGGTTACAGGTACTCTGTATATTAGATATAGAGTTCTTGGTAATTTTTTTTTATGCACAAATCAAACATGGTATATTAAAATTGAAAAAAAAAGGATAATAACATAAAGCAACCAAAGATCTAAGCATCTAACTAGCTAAACATGTCTATGACAATAGCCTCTTAGTGAAAGTTGTTTCACGTGATGGACATTACAATGTAAATGGAAATAGTATGGCAAGGGTCTCAGCCCACGCATACGTTGCGGGCGACAACTATTTGATAGCATATAATAAACAAACTATTGAGTAGGTATACAAATTTGTACTTTGCTGTTATTTTATCATCAATGAAAGTGTATTTGTAATATATTTGTTATTTGTAAGAGCTAAAGACCAGGTGAAAGTTTTTCTCCCTTTTGGTAAATCTTTTCAATTCCGTTGCCTGAAAAAGGTAGCTTTGAGTGATAACGCTGCTTTTGTACATTTTATCTATAAAAATATTATAAAGTAAAGAAAGAAGATTTTGCTTAGTTGAACGCGCTAATCTTGGGGAGTACAGGCCCGAATTGAAAATTTATTTTTATGTTAGATAGTTTTAGTAATTTTTCGAGGGGGCGAAGCCACAGGTAAAGGCTAGTAATTTTATATTGAAGAATCTGTTAATATATCTTTTTTGCGTGTAATAAATTCTTTGTCAACGGAATTTAACGCCGCGCTTTTCTTACCACGACGGCGGGAAGATGATAGTAGGTAATGTTAAATGTAATTGTTCCTCATATGGGAAATGAATCCACAATCAACGGCATTGAGTTCAGCTATACACCATGCAATATTTCAGGAGGCAGAGAGGAGTGTCTTAAAAAAGGATTTAGTAAAAAATGTACCATATGTTATGAAAAATATGAAAGAAGCGAATCAATTAGCTGTTCAAGGACTTTTTTTACTTTTTGTACCTTATCTGAATGGTAAATTTTATGTAAGAAGAAAATAATAGGCCTTACGTTTAAAGTCTACATAAGGTATTCGATTATATATGTATAAGAATAAGATTGTAACATGGAATTGGCGCAGGGGTAGCTGAGTTCAGTCGGCTGGTGAGGCCGAGCTCGGGCGATGGCCTCACGACCTATTTCCCCCTCCTTCGTAGGCTTGCCCTCCCTCATCCTTTATCAACCTGATAATATCAAGTTTTTGTACGAATACCTATGCATGCTTAATGTCTTTTGCCTAACTTCATTTTATCTGAATTATCTGCATATGTCTAATTTTAATATTAACTCCATTATGTATAGGTAATTCTTTTTATTATAAATCTAAATGCAAAATAATGTGAAAAATGTCAGGTCTTTACAAGTTGAGAAAATTTTTTACACGCTCTCTCTATGTGACACTAATATACTCGTACTATCCAAAATCGCAAGGAATTCGTTTGGCATGATGTCATTTTGAATAGTGCATTGTTGCGATGACCCCGATGCTATGTTTATATGACTCGTTCATATATTTACGCGTTTATATTCATATATATCATAAAAAAATATAGGTAAAATTAAATTATTCCGAGTTGTGCTCTTAATTCTTAGAATCTTGAAACGAGAGAAGAGTACAAATGGATATGTCTAAACACCTGATCACTCCCAAGGAGTTCGCAATAGGTGCCGATGGTGGGTCTGGAGTCGGGACAAAGGCTATGCTGTGGCAGGTCTGTCCCTAGGGCGTCGCGCGGCGGCGGGCGGCGGCTGCGTCTGCCGGCAGCGGCGCGCCGCGTTCGACGACCTGCCGTCTCAAGGCCGCTCTTACACGTGCCACCGGCCGCTTCCTGCCGCCGCCATAACAAACCTCTCCCCTCTCCACCACCCCCTTTTATTTCACCCGGGGACATGAAATGTTCTAATCCCTGACTCTGGGAATCGCTTTTTAAGGCTTTGCCGAGGCTAATTTACATGTAATAGATGAGATAAAATTTAATTTTCTTTAAGCAACATTTTTAAAACTCCACTAATAAGGTTTTATGTTATAATGTATTTTAAAAATATACGACACAAAATAGATAATTTGATGTAGAAATCTCTAGGTCACGGACTACATTTGAAAATATAATAAAACGATATTAAAAAAACTGGTTTGATTTAAATAATTTATATTGCATCAGTATGGCTAGGTTTTATTTTATTTTTATTATCTTTATCTATATCTATACTTATAATAAAATCGTCGTCGAGGGTCAGTGTCTGTACTTGGAGGATATTAAAAAAAAATGTAATAAGTAAACCTTTATTAACGTAACAGAAGGCAAAACAATGATTTTCAAATTTTTTGTCTGTTTGTTTGTGCGATTGTTATCGCTAATCTCAGAATGGGCTTAACTGATTTAAATACGGTTTTCATTATTGGATTCTGGCAAGCTTCCGTTAACATCTAGGGTTTATTATATTAGAATCGGTTCATAAATAAAAAAGTTATGTCAATTTAAACTAGATACTTAGTTCGGCAAATTTATTAATTACCGTAACAGTTATTTTGTACAACTGTTTAACTAAATTGACTTAATCTTTAGTTTTCAGATTGTATATTGGTAAAACACCGATATTTTAAGATTTAGGATCGGGACCAGAGATTACTCGGGAAAAACTGCGCTGGCCGTGCACGTGTACCGGCTATTTACCAACTACCTAAATACCATTTTGCGAGCAAAATCATATATATTTCCAAAAGACTTCAGTTACCTAATGAGGCTTAAAAGACTTAGCTAAGCTAAAGCTAAGTTGTGGCGCAGTAGCATTAAATACGACAGTTGTGGGTTCAGTTGCCACTTGGGGAAATTAATTATAATTTATTAATATTCAGAGGCCAGTTGTGGCGGAGGGGCACAAAGTGTGTGTACACGCGAGGATATAAAATCTATACTAATATAATAAAGCGGAAGAGTTTGTTTGTTTGAACGCTAAGATCTCTGGATCTACTGGTCCGATTTACATTGTTTTTGTTTTGTTTGAAAGCTGCATTCTTCAGAAGTGCTATAGGCTATATAACATTACATTACACATATAAACTAATATATTTTAAAGTACTTTCTAATTTGACATGCAATTTATTCTGCCATGTTAATAACAACCGTCGCGTCGCTACGCAACCGTTACCGCGACATTTTGATTTTCAACCTTATGAAAATAAATATAATAGTCACTTTTAGCATTTTATCTAGATTGAAATTATAGTTTACTGTATAACATTCTAATAAATAATTAAGGGGATGTCACTGATTCGAAATGACCTAGCCTTCGGGCAGCATAGTATGAGTATGACCGACGCGAAAATATTCTTATAGTTCTCAAGCAGGCGTAGCCGCGTCCGGGTCCACTAGTATTTATATAAATTTATATTTCCATTTTCTTTGCTCTGGTATCGAGACAAAGCGCGACGTTGAGTTCTGCCACTTAACACGCAATGCTTCCAGAAATTGGTTGAAAGTGGGGAACGGAATGTCCTAACACTAGGACATTCCGTTCTAGCTACCCTGCTGTGTGTGGAATACTGCGCGAAGCTGATTTGATTTTGTTTAATATTTTCATATCGTCACTTTGGTAACAAGGCAAAGAGTGGTGTTGGGTTCCGCCATACTCAATGTCTCGAAAATTGGGGAAAACATGGAAAGTGGGGAAAACAATGTCTTAACACTAGATTGCCTCTGCATCCTCTGTTATATGCGGGATATTAGATACAGCATAAAGCTGAAAAAAAAAAAAATTATGCAACGATTTCTATACAACTATATCAACATAGCTGTTTTTTAAGTGATACAATATTTTAATAAAATAAAAAAAGTTATATCAATTTAAAGTGTGTTGTCCTACAAAATTGCTACTTTGTAAAAGAGTTATTTTATACAACTGTTAAAAATGAAATGACCAAATTTTTAGTTTTCAATATAAATATCTTTATGCAAAGTTAACCGCCACCAAATTGTATCGTACTTTGTATTTATTATATTGTATTGTGTTTTTGTTAAAAAAAAAAAGGTTGCCTGTAAGAAATCACTTATAGTGATAAGGCCGCCTATGCACTGTATGTATATAATTACAAATCTAATTGTATTTTCTTTGTGCAATAAAATGTTTTTGATTGATTGATTGTTTATAAGCGATGGTAGTCGAGATAGTGTCGAAATGTGCGTTTTTTGCGATATGAACGGCCATATCGTTTTTTTAGGAAATACATTTTTCTTTCAGGAAATCGTGGGTCCGTAGATCTGAGTATATAGTTTGAATTTCAACTCGATATCTCCAAGCGTTCCAGAGATAAAGGGTCGGAAACCTAAAAATAACTAAACTATGTACTACAAAGTATGTCATTAAACTAAAATATAAACGAAAAATATTTTCAACTGAATGTTGACAGAACTAATTATGATTTTATGTTTTTAGTTTCGTCATTTTGCCAGCGTTCAAATGTTTGCGAAGGAAATATAATATGTATAACTAAAGTGACATTTGCCGATCTACTCACTATCATAGAGGCAATATTGCTATCAACAGAAAATACACTTTTGCCTTCCTCACTTATCAGCATAATATCCGTCATATCGAATAGATGGAATTTATAAGGCTGAAGTTCATTCTCATTATAAAGTAAAGTTTCATTACTAAGAAATATCGTTAATGATTTTTTTTAAATTACAGCAAATCTCATGGATTCATGAACAATACATATAGTATTGTTTCATGGTTAGGGAAAGTTATAATTTTAAAGCATTTTGTCATATTTTTATGTGGTTAATATAAAAATCAACAACAACAGATATATCAAATAAAAAATAATGATTTTAGATTTAATACGAGAACTATACAGAAAACACTCAAATTCGGGGAAATTATATATATCAATAATCAAATGCTTGAACATTAATGTTTATTTGGAAAAATCGAAGCATAATTCAGATGTGATGTTTTTAAGTTAAACCTTTTTATATATTTAAATATTACATGAATAACTTAGTAATTAAAAGTATTTGTGTATACTATTCGTGCTTAATATATTTATATTGTTTCTGCTTATCAGAAGAGTGGAACGGTTATTATCATATCGTAATTGTCATTGTGACCTGTCTACGCGATAGTGTAAGGCACATTGAATTCCAAGAAGTATTCGCTGGCAATTTTGAACGCTTGGGTATCAAAACCGAGCGTCGAACTCTCCTTGAGACATCGTTATCTGTGCGTTGTGAGTTGTGACGCAAATTTTGCAAAGGGAAGAGTAGGGGTTCCTGGGGGGTGGGCTGTCTGCGGGCGGCGGAGCCTTCGCTCTAATAACCCACATCCGTGCGCCCTCCGGCGGGCTCCACTCCCTTAACTTACGCTGTCTCCATTATAATAATATACCTTTACGATAGCTCTCGCTTATCATATCGTCATAATGTTTTCAAGTTGTTTTGTCTACGGATAAATGTTATCAGTGGATAGTTTTTATTATTCTGTGCAATGTCGGTCCCGATAATTCAACCAAAGTGTAGGCGGCGTCTGAGAGTTGTATTGATCTTGTAGAGTTGTATTACAATGTTGGTCCGAAGCAAGTATTCATCGACCAATATCTGGTTGTATTTTTTGTAACCTTAATAGTTAAGTAAAATTTTATATTTAAGTTAGTATTTTTTTTTCAATGGCGCACAATACAACATATAGGGGATGTTTATGTACATATATATTAAATATATAACGATAATCGAATCAGACAGCGTAGCATGGATCTGTATCTGCTAGTAGTTGCACAACAACTCAAACGAGAATGATTACTGACCGGTGTGAGAGGGCTGGTCGACCGCTGGCGGCGTCGGCGGCGTTGGCAGCGGTGGCTCGGTGGCGTTCGGGGGCGCACCTGCGCAAGCCGCGCGAGCCGACGCCGAGGGCGCATCTTCCGCGGCGCGGGCGACGCCGCCGGACGGGCCGGGGGGAGCGCACAGCGCGACCAGCCGCAGCAGCGCCACGCACCACCACCAGAGCACGGCGGCCAGCGCGCGGGCAACGCGCCCGACGCGGCCCGGGGCCTCCTTGCGACCGAAATACGCGCACCGCGGGGCCCTCCTCGCTCCGGGACGCGGGTGCGCGCGCGCAGCCACACGGCGACTGCGGCGCCGCTTCCGACGGCGCACGACCGCGCCCGAACACTATTTCGGGAGCGACGCTCCGCGCCGCGCTGCCCGCCCGCCGCGCGCTGCCAATTTTACGCGAAATTGCGGGCGGGCGGTGATGCGATATGTACTGCTGTCTCTCGCATCGACGACCAAGTCGCGGCCGTCGATGAGCTTCTGTGCAGAAATCCTCCTTGCATTGAATGGACCAGTTGTGCCAGGAGCCGGTCTCGTCGATGATGGACTTGCAGCGCGTCACGACTCTTCTCCACGACACGTCCGCCGCTCCTCCACTTAAAATAGTCGTCGGCGAACGTGGTGCGGTCCGTGTCAATAGATACAATGTCGCAGCAATTGGCAAGGAAACAGAGACTCGCACTATCTCACTGTCTCGCGCACTGTGTTGTGAATTCTTATGCATGGTTTATATTTAGACATAAAATTATTTCTGATATAGATAGGTGTTTGACATTACGTTGAACTCTCATACGTCGGGAACATCCACCTGTATAATAATTCTTTACTAATACCATAAATACAAATTTTCATACTGCTCGTTCCTGATGTAGCCTGTTTTAATTATGAGAGGGTATTATGGCTTGAACGAGAACGATAATTTAAAATAATTCAGTTAATTCATTCATTTTAGGTTAGATATTACACAATAAGTTTTAAAGAGCATTGTGATGCATTAGATAATGTATACAATTAAATTAGAGTATGATATTGCGGTATGATATTGAAGCCGTCGTAGCGCAGCGGCACAAGGGTGTGACTGTAACGCGACGGTTGTGGGTTCGATCGCCACTCGAGGAAGTGATATATTTATTTACGTTTATATGTCCATTTCTTCGCTCTGGTGTCGAGGCAGAGCGCAGCGTTGAGTTTTGTCACTCAACACGCAATGCCTCCTGAATTCGGCAGAAAGTGGGGAACGGAGTAACTTAACACTATTCGAGCCGATAGTATCTTCTTGTAGAATTGTCATTTTTATATATGAGTAAAGAATGCATGTACTGACTTAATGAAATAAAGAATATTTAGATTTCCATTTTGTAACACTAACATTAGACAAAGGGAAACTATTAGAGCCTGTCATACCACTTAATTTGTTTTGTATGGACGAGACATATCAATTTGTGCGTGAGCTTCGGCGCCCACTCTTGGTTTGGTTTTGCCATTTATATCAATAATAAGTTCCGGTGAATTCAAAGGCACGCATAGAGATAGATAGATAAATACGCTCAATGACTCTTGAATATCAACGCCAGGGGTTTGAAAATTTTACAATTTCTCATTACTTTTTGTCAAGAGCCTTTATCTCAGAAACGCTTGGAGATAACGAGTTGAAATTCAAACCAAATATTCAGTTCTACGGCCCCATATTGATTTCCTGAAAAAAAAAATATGTCTACATTTACTTTATATTTTATATTATATTATGTACATACTATTTTATTTTACTATTTTATATTCTGTACATAATATAAAAATATTGCAAAAAACGCCTATTTCGACACTATAAAGGCAATCAAAACTCATAGAGTACTTTCGGTTGACGTAGAATTATGAAATTTGGAACCTAGCCGAAAAAAAATCTGAAAACTATACATTCGTGATCAAATCCTAAAAATAATAGCCTTGAAAGGGGGCAAAATTTAGTATTAAAGCCGCTATTTCAAGTGAGGTATCAGATGAAAGGATTCTGACTAAGCTTGAATTTCAGTAAAAGCTCGAGTCTCCAATTTCTGTACTGAACCCTCGATGGGCGAGCCCGACTCGCGCTTGTTTTATTTTATTTCGCATGGTTCTACAACCTCGAAGGGACACTAGAGTTTATTATTTCATATTAATTTTAAAAATATCGTCACAAGATCTTGGGAAAAATTGTAGTTTCCGCTATATAACGGTTTAAGTCATTTTAACAACCATTCTTGCTAATATTTTGCATAGTTATTGTTATAAATTGGTATGTATACCTGTACTATCCCTGTTGGTATACTTGTGTTTCAATCATGTGTTCTAAATTTAAACGATGGTAGAAGCAGTGATAGTCTCTCTTAGCGGACTGTGAAAGCGAATTCAAATCACCAAAACATAAAATAAAATATTAAAAAAAAATCCCGACTGCATAAAACTAAAAAGGAGAAACACAAGCGCCATATTTCATTAGGACTGACAGTCGGGACCTATTCTTTAATCAATAAAATTTTCATAAGAGAAAAATGTAATGTAAAATTTTAAAAATGCAATTGCAATGCAATTATATTTTTTTACATGTTTTTAACAATATGGTTTGTTTAGTAATAATTTTCTTACTATTAAATAAATGTAATTTTCAGCAATGTAATTCAGCGTTACCTAAAAGGGATTATAAAAATAAGTAATATAACTAAATTCAACTCTGTACCTTTAGTGAGGATACGTAAATGCAGCATGCGGGCTGTCACATAGGCTGCAAGCTGCACGAGGGTCAGTGCACCGAGGTCGCGATGCACCGGAGCATGTGGCCACTGCCCCCGCCCTCGCTGCCGCACACCCTTTCGAAGCGTAAGCCGCAAGTCATGAGAAACGATTACTTTAAACGTATATAACTGATATATATAGTCCGTAATTTTAATATAATATATATAATGACAACAAATCGCTTTAAAGCTTGGGAGAATATTAACGAAAAAGTAGTTATTTGTAATATCAATTTCAAGTTGTATATATTCTATCTAAGCTTTATATAAGCGTTATAAGTAAAACCTATTTTATAATATGACAAAATGTATTAAATGCTATTTTCTTATGACTGTAAAGGCGGTCGTGGCGCAGCGGCACAAGGGTGTGACTGTAACGCGACGGTTCAATTCTCACTCGAGGAAGTGAAATATTTATTTACGTTTATATTTCCATTTCTTCACTCTGGTATCGAGGCAAAGCGCGGCGTTGAGTTCTGCCACTCATCACGCAATGCCTCCAGAATTCGGCAGGAAGTGGGGAACGGAGTGTTTTAACATTAGGTTCCCTCTGCCTACTCTGCTGTGTGCGGGATACAGCGTGAGGCTGATTGATTGATTTATTTTATTTCTTATGACTTGAGTCCGTGTAAAAACCCGCACCGGTTACTTTAAATTTTCATTAGCACGGGTGCTCGCCGCGCCGCCGCCGCTCGCCGCCAGTGCAGCGCCTGCAATTACATTTTGCAATTTACGGATTGTCTTTTTGTTTACGACGCTTTTACGGACACTTGCATTATAAATGATACTCTGCATTCACTAAATACTTCGTAAGGTTATTACTGGAAAATAGAAATTCAAGACGTCCAATCTAACTCGCGAGATGTATTTTTGTTTAAATATTAACAAAATATTAAAATTGCTTAATAATGTAAAGTTTTGTTATTATTAAAAAAAATATATTTAGTAAAATATACTTCAAGAGTTATTTATTTTATTTTTCTATTGTTTCTAAACTATTTTTTAAATTAGCTGTTAAAACTTTTACAGTTTTCTGTTATTTGGCAAATCAACTCGTTGATGTCTTTTATAGGCGACTGTCTTTAAATGCCTTTTTAATTTTATTTAAAAACTTAAAAAAAATAAAATAACTACATATACAAAAGAGAGAAAGAAGTAATCTTTGCATTAAAGTTCTGATATAAAAAAAACGCATTAACCTTGAGCCACGTTGACAAGAAGATAAGATAAAGACCAGTTCTTATAATCAAAAGGCAAGATAACGAAAGACTGCAAGCGGCAGCAGAAGCTGAAAAAAAATCTTAATGCACGTAATAATATAGAACAAAAAAGCATTACTAAGAATATGTTGTCAAACTGCTATAAAATATGCAAAGTGGAAAGGTTAGACATAGTTTATATAGGAGTAGTATAGGGGCTGTATTGCTACTATCATTTATGCACATCTCCGCGCGCCCTCCTTTTTTAACTCCAGTATTAGGATCTTTATTTTAGGGAGACTTTGTTAGTTCAATAAAATAAAATATAAATTTCAATTAAAATATTTCTATAATATACACAATCTACCAAATAAAGATACTTTCCAAATGTGGAACCGTTTAGTGCATTTCCGTCATAGTCTTAAGCGTATTTTCGAAAATGAATTATAGTTATGTAATAACATTTGAAAATATATAAACCGAAAATAAATGTAAATGGTTAAGTGTATAATAAGGTATTTCATTAAATAGATTTCGTTCAAAATGGCTACGGCCACATATAGAATTTTATCGTCTGCACAGCAGCGTAGCTCTTTACGTAACCCGATGCTACAGAACATAAAATGAAAGTCTTTGTCAATGCGGCTCATACAAAAGTTGAGAGGATCCTGTCACGACTACAGTAGTCTAGACAAATAATAAACAATATATCATAAGTTGCATAATTTATAGAAAATTTAGTAACAAAATGGCAATCAAAGATATTTTTTGAAAATATAATATATTCGTACATTTCTTGTGTCTATTGTTTGTTTTTTATCATAATTAATATACGAAAGAAACATTTAAAAACGTATTTTAAATAGCAGCGTCTTTTTTATCTCAATTATACTCTGTAATTTGGTATACAAAATATAATATACTGTTTGATATACAATATAAACATCATAATTTTATCGCCTTAAAATAATTTTATACGCTACATGATTTTAATAAGAATTTTATTTATTCTACACAAAAACTGTGAAAAATTAGAAATATACCTACAAAAATATTGTTGTCCGTTTTTTATAAAATACTTTTAGAATGAAAACACTAACATTGAAGCTATTAACCCTAGAATAAACAATAATATTTTTATTAACCCTAGAATAAACAATAATATTTTTTCTGTGGCTAAATATGTGATATTATATAACAGGACCACTCATTCTATTTAGGTAATGCAACGTACGACTATATCATTTATATAGCAATGCATTGATATAACAATGCACCTTAATTAGGATCAATTACATTTCATAACAAAGACTCTGTTAAACGTCCTTTCACATGAAGACAAGAGCGCATTCATTGTAAAATAATGTTTTTCTATTTCTCGTCTCTCTCTCTCGTCTCTCTATCGTCATATAGACTAAAATGTTCATCCCAATTATCTATTTATGTACTATGTACGTACATCGATTAATATAAACATAATTGCAATATGTTGTATAGTCTAATTAATATGCTTATGGTACCGTATGTGCCAATGACCTTTTTGGCCTCGCTGTCTGTTATCTGGAATGTGAGAGTACATCAGTGTTGCTAATTTTCCTTTATTTAATTGTATTTTGGTTTAATGGATACTTTAAAAAGAGAAAAGTATAGAAAAACAATTTATTAACAAGTATTACAAAACTATAAATTTAGTTACAATTAATTATAGTACCTATATATCACATATTAAATGTCGTATATGTCACCCTCAGTATAATTTTGGTTACAGGTTGCACAACGCATAATAATAAAGTCGAAGGCGCTCATAAATTATTTATTGGCTTAATGATTACATGAATTATTCAATTTGTAACTTTAACTATTAAAGTACGTTATCGGTTTTGTCGTTTTACTGTCAAATTTATTCGTAATTTAACTAAATTATTTCTGAAATGCTGATAAAATTGCACAATAAGAATGGGTTACTAGCTTAAGGCACGATTCATGTTCCGAATATTGATCCATCTAATTTATTGACTTTAATTTTGAGGAGTAAAATAATAAATAAATTTAGATTAATGTTAAACTGGCTTATATGTCGCTCGTCTCTTACTTTTTAAGACTACAAAGACTTTATCTAAAAAAAGGAGTAATTATATTTTTTTATTAAATACAACCATAATCGATGCACACACTACAACAAGTGTACCATACATTTGTTGGCAATCCGTTATCTACGAATACACAGTGCGTCGACCGTACGTCCGCGATGACGGCTTGTGCTACGCGTTATCGAGCGATTTCCGCTTTGTTGTTCATTATTTATGCGTATAAAGAATAACTTTAATTAATGTTTGTTTATATTATACAGCTATAGCTGCATTTATATTATAATTTAAAACATTAATAATAATAGTGATTTTATTTTATTGTACACTTTAAAAAATCAAATCAAATCGCTTCACGCTGTATCCCGCATACAGCAGGGTATGCAGTAATCTAGTGTTGTGACACTCCATTCTCCATTTTCCGCCGAATTTTTCGAGGTATTGCGTGTTGAATGGCAGAACTCAGCGCAGGACTATTACCTTGGTGCCAGAGCGAAGAAATGAAAACATTAAGAAGTAATAATTCACTCCCTCGAGTGGCGATGGAACACTTTTATCCAGGTATGTCTATGAACAGGGTACCTAATTGGCAGATTAAACGACAAACTGATACAGGTGAAGAGGAGAAGCGAGTCTAAGTCTTTTGTGATATACGTATACTTACTGTGAAATAAGTAAAAAATAAATAATTGCTATCTGTGTGCTGCATTCCAATCGCAAGGCGCTACTGAGCAGACGCGATAATGAAAAAAATATAACAGCAGACTTCCTGCTGCAGCAGACGACAGAGCCTGTTTTGCTTGCTTTGGATACATCTAGTTAAGGATACAATTCAGGAATATCGAAGTGCTTATTTTGTACTTAAGTAAACTGTTGACAGTATACCATTTACTCGTATGTAGGTAATATAATATAACCACACATATTCTCATTTTTTAAATAATTATTTTAATAAAATTATTGAATTCTATAAATGTTTTTGTATTTAATGTAATAAGTATTTCATTTTAATATATTTACAAAACTAACTAAACAAGATATTCATGAACGCTCTATCTTTATAGTATATTTTTAATTTTAAATAATAAAAAAAGGTTTAAGTTCTTTAAGTCCCACTGTGAATCTATTGTTATAATAATACGTTATAATTTACTATAGGTCTCCTAAGCGGTGGCGAAAAAGGTAAGGTATTATTTTAGATCGTTATTTTGGTTTTGTTTCGTTAGTCTATAAGCTTTTGTAAAAATACATTTTAGTCTGGTTTGGCAAAAACTTGATATTTAATATCTTAAAAATAACCGAAAAGTGAAGAAAGGTCTTAACAATAAGCTCCTCTCTCTGCCTCAATTAAAGAAGTGGGAGATGATTAATAAGGATAATATTATTTTATATAACTTTGAAATGCTGCAACGGCAACCTTCAATTTAAAATGTTACATCAGCTTTTAATAATATTTCAATTTGATCTTGTAGTTCGCGTTCAACCAAACAAATTCTTCAGTTTTATATTAATAAATAAAGATAATTTAAATAATTTGTAACAAAAAGTAGTATTTTTATTTGTGTCCTTGCAATTCGACTTTGTAAACATGTCCAACAAAAAATATTAGTATGTACGAATACATAATAAGCTTTTTTAGTTTATAAAGACTTGCTTATGAAATAAAGATATACTTTTTATCGGTTTCAGCAAGAAAAAATAAAAAATATTTTGATAGCTATTTGGTAGCTACATATTTTCTATTTTAGGGAAAGGTTTAAGGCTTAAGATGGCTTATTAGTAAAACGTTATAATCTAAAATATATAAATATTTGATAGTAATTAACATAATTTCTTTATTTATTAAAGTTTGAATAGTTAAAAATATACTCTTTATGCTACTACCTACTTTAAGAAAATGAGCTGAATTCATAATAAGCAGCTAGTATTTTTCCACTTTGTTATTTATAATCAATTCTAGATGCAGCGTACCTTGAGTGGTAGAGGTCACTGCATCGGGCATGTGTGCAGTGTGCAGCGTGATCGGGCGATGCATTTCGTGCATGTGTGCGGGCGCGGCCGCGGCGCAGCCTCCGTGCGTCTGCGGCCTGTCTAGACGACCCCCGCCCCGCCCCGCGCCCCGCACGTCGCACCCCGCGCGCCGCACCCCGCACCTCGCCGCGCCAGTCGCGCCCCGCTCGCTAACCTTTCTCCCCTCTATTGCTCACCGCAAAGTCGCTTACACTTTGCACTTTGCAGTCCCTTCTTTCACTGCACCACCCGACCGCCGCTGAAGTTTCTCTTAAAACTATTTTAACATTATACACAGGTAAAAAATTACAACGGATAATTTAATTCCATGAAATAAACATTTTAAGTGAATTGACAAGAAATGGTCGGCTGTAGTTCAGCTATAAGTGAATATTTAACATGTCCTGTAAACATGGAATAAGGCCTAAGTTAGCACAGCAGCGCCAATATAAGAAAACAGGCCAATAAAAAAAATACAATTCAGAAGCTGTAAGTTACTTAGCAACTGTGCGAGTAGTATATCCACTGTGCTAGCACAAGTAGCTGCACAATTACATTGTATGTGTGGTGAGGTTATAAATATATAGTAAGTATATAGGTGCGTGTGCGTATGAGCGAAACCAGCCACCTGCTAAAGGTGCTTGGCACCAACGCTGCAACAGGGTAACTGTGATATCAATATACCTATAAATTAATATAAAAGTAGGTATATATATCCATTACATCATCTATATATGTACAGACAGACTACTATGAGTTATTCACCCAATATCTTATGAAATATGAGTCACTATTTAAAGTATATGTTTAGTCTGTTCTACATTCCATCCACAGACCATTTTATTGGAGCATTATGCTTGATTCACCAATTCTTAGGAAATGCATATGTACACTGTATTGCGTCACGCGGTTCCTTTCGTCGTATAATAAAACTAACACACACATAATTCACAATAAAGTAAATAGCACGATACATCGTTTGAGCCTTACGTCACGTGGAATTGGACTGTTTTTGTATAATTTGAATGAACACGTGAAAGCTGGCTCATGACCTCCAGGAACAGACGTCTAGACACATAGTCATAGTCTAGAAACGCGGTTGGTAAATAGGCGGGCTTTCCCCCGCCATCCATAAAAAGCTAATCTACGTATGAGCTAGCGCTGATCGCCGCAGCAATTTCGACAATTGGCTGATTGCACACCTCGGTGACTGTGGCCTTTAGTGTTGTCTCGTCACTGACCGAATTATATCATTTAAATCAGACCATTCTCCATTGTATAGGCATATAAAGTTATAAACTAAGACAAATTTTGTTTTAAAATATTTTTAGGTTCTAAAAATGTATGATTTCATATGTTTTAATTTTATCAGTAATAATTTTAGAAAATAAACAAGTTAACGTTGTGTGCGCGCTTCACTTTGCATGATTTCGGAATAATTTAGTCGAAATTTCGATGTATTATTTTAAAAATATAAAAAAAAATCAATATTTTTCTTTTATGATTTTATTTTTTAAATAGTAACGTTTAGTATGTTACGGAGAGACTTAAATTTAGAGATCATTAAAGACAAACAAAGAGCATTTATAATTTGACTCATCGCATATGATATACATACATAGGTACTAAGGAAAATTCATTTTAGATTCATTTCTACAAGATAACACAAGGAGAGAAAAGTATTTTTTGGTTCATTTAGTTTCTTTCTAAATAGATTGCTAATATTTATTATCATTGACTAGTTTATGAAGCTTAATATGAATTTAGAAGTAGGTATATATACATACAGTATAAACCTATAAATTATAACAATGAATACAAAAAAGGCTAACAATTTAAAACAAATTTCTAGTACATTAACATGCACGTATTACGCAGTTACCTATCCGAAGACCGCGGTCGAGCCAGTATTAAAAATTCGTCTGTAGTCTGTCTAGACGCGCTTCGCTTACATTGTGACGCGACACCTCAAATACTTAGAATACAACGTATATCTATATAATTATATAGTAAGATAGACAGAAATGGCTATTCGATAGTTGTATTGTCTTAATGCGAAAATAGTTCTGCTTGGACAAGGTGCTTATACGATTACTGCTTTAAATTTAGATTCTAATGAAAGAGGAAAATCTCTTTTTTGGGACTCGATTTTGTTATTGAAAAAAAAACAGCTTCACGCTGTATCCCGTACACAGCAGGGCAGAGGAAACGTAATGTTAAGACACTCCGCTCCCTGTACATTAAAATCTCAGTATTTAGGTAAAGTAACAGAAGAAAAATTCTCAGCGTAAAAACGAAGGCTTATAAAGAGAAGCTATTATGATCAAAATAAATGTACTAGTTTAACAGCTGCCGTAGAATGCAGTTTTAATGAAATTTTCTTGTCGGCGCCGCTACTAGATGTGGCAGGTAATTTAAACTCTCTAGACGTCGCAGTCGTCGCTCTCTCTTCGTCGTCGCCCGCCATTGCTGGTGCAGATCAGGACAGCACTGCATTTTATCTATCGTATCATTTTATTTATCATTTTTCATCTGTAGAAATAAAAACTTGTAATACACATTTAATTTAAAATATCTGTTTAATATAAAAAAGAGTACGGTCGTTTCATTATATTTTTATTTCTTCCTATTTATTCTTTAAGTAATTTAAATAAGTATTATAAAATAAAAATATATTTAACTAATTGCCACCCAGTTTCCTTCACGCTGCTTGGGACTAAAAGCTTTAACAATACAAAAAAAAAACATTAAAATCCTTTCACTAGTTTTACGTAAAATGTAAACAATAAAAAAACAGACAGGCAGACAAAAATAAAAAGAAATAATTGTAACGCTGTATTTTGCACACAGCAATGTAGGCAGAGGAATTCGTAGAATTCTGGAGTCATTACGTGTTGAGTAGGGGAACTCAACACACACATTTCTTTGCCCTACACCAGAGCAAAAAAAATGGAAGTATTAAATATTTCATTCCCGAGAATGAGAATCGAATCCACTAACTGTCGCACACTTGTCCCTCTACGCCACGACTGGCCTCGATCATATTTTTATTTACTTGTATAAAGACCTCAAAAAATATTTTTTAAATGTATATGTAATATACAGAATTGATTTCTATTAGGTTCAGTTTTATATTATATTCTTATGATTATAAATTTACAAATATTTCCTTGTTGGACCATTCGTTTATTTATGGATCTCTATTGCTGTCTATCAAGCATTCCAAGGGGACGGCGGCGATAAAAATGTATGTCATTAAATTCATTATTCAAGGCACAATCGTGGTGAAGCAAGTGTGTAAACAAACATGGCGCATTATGTGCGTTAAGCCCCGACGCGCTGCACGTCTGCACGTAAGCGTCACCTCTGCTGTTTTCTTTTCACCATTTGGATTTTTATATTTTCTTTTAATATTTTTAGATGGATAGAAATATATAAAATAATAATATACCTACTATAATATAATACGAATATATAATATTGTAATTTTCTCTAGTATTATATTTTTTATTATCACATGTACAAGCGAAACAAATAGAAAATGGTAATTTTAACTCTACGAATCGATGGCTCCGATACAAGCGCATATGATATTAAGGAACGCTGAAAGTGCTATCCCAAAGATCGAGCTTAAGAAGTTTCAAGGGTTGTAAGAAGCATTGGCACAAATGCATAATATCTAATATTTATGTAGACGAATAAACTAAAATTCCATTCCATTCTAGTTATTTTCTGAACACATATCGTATTTACTAAAGTCATCTTTGTAAAACACTTTAGCCTAACAAAAATACAAACCATACTTTGATGGTTGTATGAGTTCATTATGACAGACATTGTATGGTGCATAGTTTGTAACATTTCCTTTATTGGTTTAATATTATGTATTTTTAATCTTATTAATGTGTTCATGTAAATCTACATAATAATATTCGCATGTAGCATAAGACTGGATATTTCCTGGTTGAATGGCAAGTCGGTGGTCATCATACTCGTACATACTATATTCACAAAGTGTCTGGCAGGTGGTAGGTATGTAGGGTTAGTGGCTGCGGGCGCTGCACCTTGTGCAGGAACTGGTCGCGAGGGCTGGAGGGGGGCTGGAGAGGGGCGTGCGGAGCTCCACTCGGGGCTCATCGACCTCGCGGCGCTCGCATTTCTACCGACGGCGGCGCCCGCGCAGCAAAAAACCACCTAACCCAAATTTCGGTAGCTGTCTGGCACGATCTCTCCCGTCGCAGGTCGCTTGTGTGTAGCCGGCACGCGCGTGCACATTCGACACCGCTAATGAAGCTTGACTAAGCATTCACGTTTTATTTTACTGTATCAACAGAAGATTTCAATCAATAAAAACTTCTAAAAATCTGACACTTTTATTTTTTTGTATTAGAATATTCATTCTATCGATATCTTTTGTAATAATATGTTATTTACGAAATTAAGAATAAATCGTCTGCGTTACACCGGACTTAATAACAGCGAATATGAAATAATTATAAGATTATAAATTGCACAATAAAAGGGTCTACGCCATCGTGGAACAGTTAGGTTTAGGTTCCGGCAAGGATAGACAGTGTCCCCCAAATGTGCAGGAGGCAAAGTACGAAGTGATTAATATTTTTTGGTTACTATTGTCTCCATTGTCTAAGCTGCCATAGGAGGGGTGCTTGAAGAGAAGAATACACAATATCAGTTTTAATAAGAAAAACGAGATAGAGCATAACATAATTATAAAAAATTGTCAAATGTGAGTTGGAGTCGCCCACCAAGGGCCGTATTCGGGATTGTAGGTCAACGGAAAGTACAATTTATAAAATAGACAAACTTAAATTCGCGGGTGTATACACTCACTTTGTATGAAATGTAATAGGATTTATATGTAGTATAAATGTAAATTAAATTAAAATACTTTGATTTCTTATCCTTCTTGTACGTAAAAACGTGTTAAATGTACGTAAATATTTGAAAACATGTGGAGACAGAGCGGCTCTACGTGTCTCGGGTATCATCTTCAACCTTGAACCTGTATTGAACCGACGTTTGCTTTTGAACCTATAAGTGTAGGTATAATTTAGCATTGTCCATTGTATTACTGGCGGGTCGGCTAGACGCTAGACGGGCGCGTCAGCCTAGACGTCCGCGAGCATGGCCTTCGCTTAATCAGGTGACATCCATACTAACCAATACATAAATCTTCATCTAAACATTACTTACAACTAGATTATTATATCCGTAATACTAATATAGAAAAGATAAATTTATTTTTAATGTCTTTGTAGCTTTACGTAAGCCAGTTGAACAGTTGTTTACTGTAAGTTATTATAAATATTCAGGTTATTGTTTTTAAAGAGTGTAGTCGTGGCTATTAATAAATTGATATTCTTAATTATAATCTAAAAATATGATGAGGCCAGTCGTGGCGCAGTTGTGGGTTTGTGGGTTCGATCCCTATTCGAAGAAATGAAATATTTATTTAAAGTTATATTTCCATTTCTTCCCTCTGGTGTCAAGGCAAAGCGCGGTGTTGAGTTCCGCCACTCGACACGCAAGGTCTCCAGAATTTGCCTCTGCCTAGTCTGCTACATGCGGGATACAGCGTGAAGCTGATTTGATTTTTTTTATTTCATATAAAATAAGCGCATGTCCAAATTTAAGCTTGTTAATTTTATTCGCGTATCAAAACTTAGTTTTTTCTTAAATACTCTTAAATAAACATTTATATATTTCAAGCGGGCATAGCCGTACGGGGGCCGCTAGTTTATGATGAATTTATTAAAATCATTGCAAATTGACGGTGGATAAATGCTGTCAATAATTCACTTTGAATCTCGTTCTATGCTACGTTTATTCGCTGATTAGACAATTTTAATTAGTCTCGACATGTAAAATAGATAGTAATTAATAAAATATATATTTAGTTCGACTTTCAGTTATTCCTACTTATAGGTATATAATAGAAATGTGATCCCATTAATTTATAAATTTAATCATCTATCTTCACTGTCTATCAGTTTCTTTTACTAATTATTTGGCTGCCCTGCGAAACTCATAAACATGAGATAAATGTACGTAATACAATAAATACGTAATACAATAAATGCGTAGTACAAAATAATAAATGACAAACACATACTTAGTCTTGCTATAAATATTTTTTTACAAATTTACATTATTTTGCTGTGCGTAACATTTATTACTATTAAATTATGTTAGTTTAATACATTAATACAATTAAAAATATATGAAGCTTATTCGAAGTGGTCTTCATTGGCTACAGTCCTTTAAAGGTTGAGGCCAATATTAACAGCAGCACGCACTCTTTCTATTGAAAACTTCTTCACTGCCAATCGTTTAGATTATTTTAGGGACACCAATGTAACATGGCGCTTAGAACAAACTTTACTTTCTAAAACTGATGTGTGGAGTGTGGGTTAAGATCAGGACTAGACAACGGCTAGTTTTTAGCTCTGATGAAGTTCGGAACGTTCGTTTCTAGGCAAGATTGGGTGGATCGAGCTCTATGGCTTGGCGTCATGTTTCGCTGAAAAGATTATTCTTGGTTATTGAACATGATTTTGTTTAAGGGGCTCAACTACGTTATGTTTTGAAACCTTTTTCAAAAATATGGCTTAGTCACTCCTTCATAACTAACAACCCACTAAACCATCATTGAAGTCGGATAATGCCCACGTTGTAATCTGGAGGAAGCTTCCGTAGAGATTTCAGTATAAATATTATCATTTGCTTGTTAAAAACATTGCTCAGTTGTGAAAATTTTCTTATCTGTAACAAAAATATAGTGACCTCCCTTTGCGTACCGCTTAAGTACTCGTAGTTGTTTTAATTTTACCAGCCCCTTCTTTTTTTAATTGTCAGTTAACAAATGAGCAGTGCGTCTCTTATAGGCCGCAAATCCCAAGTAATCTTTTCAACCATGTGACATGATTCTAGGTGCTATCTTCATCTCCAGAGATAAAATAAGAGAGTATGAAGAGAATTTGACTAACCCCAAGCGTATGGAGGATTTCAAAAATTGTATTTAGCTCTATACCTACTTTATGTATCACATCACATATCACAAAATATCTTAGAATAAATTGGCGCGAAAATAAGAAAACAATGAACAATCACACAAAAATGACAGATTCCTAATTCAAAAATAATAATATGTTTTTTTTTAATTGTGACAGTATTTATGGCCAGACTAAGTATATATCTATATATTATACATGTTTAACATAACGTAAAATTGCTTTGGTAGCTTCGAATGCGGATAGTTTAATTGTCTAGCACACAATTATGCCCCAGACAGACGTGATAACTAACTGTCTAGGTCATTTGTTTCTGTCTCGTGTTATGAATGAGAATAAAAATGGTGATTGCAACATCGTGAAGTTTTTATATATTTAAAAATTCGAGTATGATGACAAACGTCACTTGAAATGAAATTTATAAAATTTAATAAATGCTCTGAACGCCATAATATAGAGAACAGAACAGAACAGAAAATTTAATAAATTCCATTTATAAAAAGATAAATGTGATTAAGAATAGTGATGTAAGCATATCACACTACCTATCGTTTAAGTTTATATCGCGACATAAATTAACTTCAAATTTGATTAGGCAGCCGTTACAGCTCGAGATTATAATAAATGTTATAAGCCTTATTAAATCTCATTAGAGAAATCTCAATTGATCAACATTTCTAATGTTCCGTGAATACTAGTTACTTAATGAAGTGTTGCGAATCTGATGAAACAGCCGGTTATCTATGGTTCCAATTACAAGGAGCACACTATTAGTTATGTACGAATATATTTTTAATACATTTGTAAATAAAAATATGATATGGTGTATTATACGATAAAGTCTTGGCGCTGTGGCACAAGCGTGTAACTGTAAGCGCGACGGTCGTGAGTTCGATACCCACTCGGAGGAATGAAACATCTAATATTTTCATTCCTTAGCTCTGGTAAGAAGACAAACTGTGTCGTTTATTTACGCCATTCAAAACACTCCTTCACCTCTGCCATTTCCACTTTCCTGTGCCTACTCTGCTATATGCAGCTCGAAATACAGCGTAAAGTTAAAAAAATATTATTTTAATGGGTTGTAACTTGTATCAACAGATCTGAGAGGTCACGATATTAGCCGCGGTCGCGGTGTGTTTATTAAACAGAAGACGATGCAGCTAACCGGAACGAAAGAGTTTAGCTAAAAATATTTTCGTGTACTCTATAGCAGTTAATATGTTCTAGTTGGTTAATTTTTAACTTGAGTTTATTTATTTAAATAAATAAATATACAATACATTAATTTATAATTTTAAATACAGTAATTTATTATTAAGCTAAATATAAATAAATATATGTTTAATGCTGTAAACGGAAAATAGAACACAATATATATTTAGTACGTATTCATATTTTATTCTAATTAATAAATGAAATGTCTATCGAATCAATCAATGGAAGAATATAAGAAGTAGCAGAGATCCGCTGTAACTATTATCATTCCTTGAGGAATGAGAATATATTCTTTTCATGGTTAATGCAATTTAAAATACCTATGTATTTTTTCATTTTAAAATATATAAAATTAGTTACCTCGCTAGTTAGCTGTTTTGAATCAAAACTCAACGTATCCCTGTAACAAAGAGATATCGGGGCTTTAATATTTCGATACTTCCGTCAGTAACCCATTGGTGCCGGATGTAGCCCCGCCATCGACGAGCCGGACCCTGATAACTTTTTCACATTCACTTCCTAAACGTTCCCTTTGCTAATTAAGTCGACGATAATGATATCTATATTGAAATATGTATTAATAAATAAGTATATGTATAATATAATAATATAAGCAAGCAAGTATGTGAATAATATAATACAAGGTAAAAAGTACGATTGGGATTCGACCTCCGAGGTTTCTGTACCAATTTTAGGATTGTATGTCAACAAGAAGTACCTACAACTTACAAAAGTTGACAAATTTATGTATGCATTCATTTTGTATGCAATGAATTACAAATATTAGTATTTTCTTTTATTTGTAGCAAGTTCTCACTTCCTGCCAAATTTCACAATAGTAGGTCTATGAGAAATAACCTATAGGTTTTTATTACCCGGTTAGTAAAATTGACAAACTTAAGTTTGCGGACACGTGCTCTTTTTGTATGAAATGTACTACAAATATAAGTTTGTATAATTTTTTCCATGAAATATCTATTAATTCTCTCTTTTCGATTTTTTTTTCTTTTATTTGTAGTGTAAGTTCTCAGTTTGTGTAAAATTTCGTAACTGTAGGTTCATGCACCAAAAACTATGCATAAATGCTCGTATCTTTTGATTATGTTACCTTAGAAGTTTGATTTTTTTCCTTGCTCTCTGGGATCGTAGATGTTGATGTTTTGATATTAATTTCAGCTTGACACGATCTCGAGACAAATGGTCTTGACAGACGGACAAAAAATTGATCCTATAAGAGTTCCATTTTACTATTTGAGGTACGGTACCCTTAAAGGATCAAATTTAAAGTAAAGTACTATTATAACTATAACTAGAAGTATACACTAGAAATTGTGCCGAGACGATAGACACCCTGTCTAACTTGTTTTCGAAATGTATAAATAAATGTGAACCGAATGAACAATTGGTTTGTTTTCGACTCTTCTTACTCTACTAAGCTTCTTCTGTGAAAGCTAAAATAACATATTAAAGATAATTTTAAAGTAAGATTGAAAAATAACTTATTAACAATGAAATCTTCTTAAGATATTTCTATTTATTCTGTTCTTGGAATAAATATTATACTGAGACACTTTCAAAACGATAAAGCTTGTTAATTACAAAATTGTTAATGTTATTTTTTCTTTATAATTGCACCTACATTACAAGGTCTGAAACAATTATATAAAGTAGTTGCTTTTAATTATAAATATGAAAAATATCGTACGAACAAGCGTACGTTTGTAAACACGACAGTTCTGGCTTCGATTTCCACTCGGAAGATTGAAATATTTAATATATTTATTAAACCTCTGGTAATGAAAGTGTCTTAGGTTTTCAGGTTTCTTTTGCGTAACCTGCTAAGAGTGGGATACTTACAACGTAAAGTTAAAAAAATATTAAAATACCTACATACACAAATTACATTTGTGTTTATAAGTAATATGTGTGCATGTATGTATAATAGTTATATTATTGTTCTTATCAACAGATTAAAAAGATTTTTTTTATTGATATTTAATATGATATCTACAGCCACAGTGACACAAGTACGTCTGGTGAAATATTTAAAAGGCGACGCGATTACCTAATTCGTGTCTAGGCCGGCCGACGGCGACGGTGCATCCGAGGCTTTATGTTGCAGCATTACCGTTTGAAAAGATAAACCGGTGTTCGAGTGAGTGCATGGCGGCGGGTGGCGGGGGCGGAGGGGCGGCTGAGGGGGCGCGGGCGGGGGCGGGGGCGGTCGCCGTCTAGACGCTACGTCACGCGGCCTCGCGATACCGCGTCGGTAAACAACAGTGTGCACTGACCGAATATGGCACCCGGCATCCGTCGATCGCGACCGCTGGTCACCCTGCGGCTTGCATGCTGCATGTTGCATGCTGCACGCTGCACTCTGCACGCCGCACGCTGCACGCTGAACTCTACACGCACTGTGGCCCCATAGCATGTATCCAGCGATACATTACATTTTTGCAAAACTATTTTATTGCATACCATTATTTTTAAATTACTTGTAAAAAATCTATTATTATTATATATATTTAATATATGTATATCAATGTAAGGTTCTGTTGCTTTATAAACATAAACCTGTGCATATGGATATGTTTCTTAAATTATCTCAATTTTATCGCAAGGAAATACCCACGTATCACGTAAGCTGGTGAAATAGACTAAACGATTAGATTAAATAAAATAAATTAGGTTTCTAAGAATGTTAGTAATCGCAAAGCTAATTCTGGTCTTACTCAATTACGCATCACTCTACGGTAAGTGAATGAAATTTTCCATGCACGTATTTACTCTCTGAAATTACAGACTGGCTTTGCGGAAATACCAAATAATATTCTTATTTAAAAATACATAAATTCTTACTAAAGAAGTCTATCAGTTACTGATCACTTATCAAAACACACCATAATCGCCGATATTAAAGTGAATTAACGATTACTTAAGCTGACAAGGAACATAAAATGTGTCAATGTCAATTTTAAAATAATTCGGCGCCTTGTTTAAGCGTTGTTATTATTGTCTGTGGTGTGATTGACTTTATCGTCCCACTAAATCTGCTTGCTTAGCGCTAATGAAGATAGTCTTTTGAGTTAAGTAGTCGTCTAAGAATTGTTATTTACATTTACTTTATTACGTAGAAAAATCAGTATGTTAGATAATTATTTGATTAAAACCTTAATGTTTATTTATATTTTTTATTTCTTCGCTCTGGTGTCGAGGCAAAGGAGCTGAGTTCTGCTACTCAACACGCAATGCCCCTAGAATTCGGCAGAAAGTGGGGAACGGAGTCTTACCACTAGGTTCCCTCTGCCTACCCTGCTGTGTGCGGGATACAGCGTGAAGCTGATTTGATTTATTTTTTAAAACCTTAATTAACCTAAAGCTTTGATGTCAAGCACTATAAACCAAATACGTGGGTCAGAGCAAGTTGTTATAAAATTAAGTTTACTTATACAACTGGATTAGAACATCAAAGGGGAACATTTACATCTCGAATGCGTGTGATTTCTCTCAATGAACACATTTGTAGCGGTTCAGTGAATGTGATCGCACAACGCGCTTCCGACGTAAATTCATTGAACATCAACATGCTATGGTTTGGGCACCAAAACTTTGTGTACGAAAAATTTGGGCTTAGATAGATTATTATACGTATCGTAGATATTTCTTTAGCAAAGTTACATATTTGTATTTGTATATTTTTTATATTTAATTTTAAAATCAACATTCAATTCCTCTAATTTTAATTCCTCATCTTAGCTGACTCGCTGGCCAGCTAAGATGCCAAGTTGATGCCAATCTGAGTATTTTTCTGGTTTTTGTTCGGTGTATTTTGTAGTTGCTTATCTATTATTAATTTATTTAATTTTGGTGGAGTTTTCGCGATACATGCGTACATACAAAAAAAAATTGAGTTGAATTGAGATAACCTTTTAAATCTATTAAAAAATATTGTTTTGCACCATCATGTTGTAAAAATATACTTGCCCTTCTTTTATCATTTATTTATCGGTATCACCTGAATTTTTTTGTTAAATCCACAAATACTATTATCTATATATTTTAGAAATGTAAGACAGATAAGAAATCAAATAAAAAGTATAATACAACGTACTAACAAATGTAAAATACTATAAATACATAAATATATAAATATCAATTATTTCCAAAGAGGAGGAAAATGTGTGATGTTTACTTCTACATTATTATATTCAAGTCGCAGACAACTTTGTTGGTGTTGCGACATGAAAAGGCCTTATTAACTGTCTTCCAACCTTATCACATAGTTTACGTTACTTAATGATGTACGCACCAAGGTTATACTTCTGTCTCGTCTGGCTCAGATAAGGCCCACATATTGGGGAATTACCGAGATCTATTATGTCAATATATAGTTGGTTCAAATCTAAATGAAAGAACTGAACACATTTTAATGATTCGAGCTGCATGTTTATTTTATTTAAGTACTATGGACATTATGTCTGAAAATACTGTCCATATCCAATGATTCAGTAACACATGCAATATCTTGTTTTCTAGTAATCAACAGGTTACCATATAATATATTTAAAAACAAACAAACTTACAATTGTGTACAGTAATCGGTTTTCGTAAAGTATTTATTTTTATTTTACGTAAAGTTTTTTTTTTAATTTTGAATCTGCTCGAAACATACTGGCTGACAATAAAAAAACTACGTGCGTTAAATAGAACGTAATCAAACTGGCACTCTGCTTTAACCCTAACCTAACTTAAATATATTTGCTAAAGTTAATATTTTATTAGAATTATTTAAATTACTATTAGTGTTTAACAACAAAAAACTTAGATTTCCAAAGTTTAGTTTTTTAGTTTCTCATGTCACGTTTTCAGCAAGTTATTCTGTGTTTTCGTATTCATTCGTGTCATCTTCAACAGTGTCATGGCTAGACGATGCGCTTCGTCGCCTGGGAAAAATGTATGTACCGCGCCGCGCAACACAATCAATACAACCAACATTATAATTGCGCAAACGACCCTGTTTTGTACCTCTTCGTACAGAAGAGGTCATTCACTAGATAGATTTTAATGTGTAAATATTTATGTATCACAAAATTAAAACTATGAGTACAACTGATATATTAAGAATCCGCCATTTACATATCAATCCACATAAAAGCAATAAACTCTTACATCGGTAAATATTTCTTTTGATTCCTTGTCGTATTTGTCATTCATGATGAAATGCTAAAATATACAAATGAAACATTGATAAAAGTATTGCTTACATTTTAATATTGTAAGCCTCTACTATCTTTTGTTGTCTGTCAGTATATAACACAAAGGATGATATATACCATAAAATATTAAGAAGAAGATAATCAATTAATCTATTAAACATTCTAAAACGCGTCAGTTCACATTATAGTGTACATTGAATATAAATAAAAATAGCTTCTAGGAGTCTTAACACAAGTAATAGAACCCAAAAATAAAATAATATTATAGAATATTTGATTTTCGCAATTATAACATATTTTTAATAAAACTATTTAGTCGAATTGATCTCGTATATTTAGTATTATACATTTTTGGAAACCCGACATTTCGAGCTCCTAATTCGCAATAGAATTACAATTAGAACTCCTTAACTTTCCTCGATGTTGTAGACATAATAAATCCTGTTGTACAGTAGGCCACACAGTACCCAGGAAACCCACGCACACAAATAGATACTTCAATGGTGAATCTCAGCACCATTCTTAGTGTTTCTAATTGTAAAATAAATTATGACACTATAATTAGTGTCGCATTAGCCGCTGTGCGTTGTGGCCAAGTGTCAACTTGGTGGTGTAGTTGAAATGTTTTCAAACAATTGTGATATTTCCAACACACCGCACTGCGCACAATAAAGACATTAATTACATTACCACCAGCTTGCGTGTGAACAGCTCCACACAATTTCCGTACACTTACAAATAGATAATACTCAGACACTAAAATCCGTACAAGTGTGAATTGAGGCCAGCCGTGGCGCAGGGGTACTAGATGAAATTAAATATTTAATATTTTCATTTCTTCACCCTGAAGTCGAGGCAAAGCGTGGCGTTGAAATCTATCACTCGACACGCAATGCCTCTAGAATTCGGTGGAAAAAAGGGAATTTATATGCTCTTAACATTAGGTTTATCTGTGCCTATCCTACTGTGTGCGGGATATAGTGTGACGCTAGAAAACATATTCTCTCTCTATAAAAAATGAATGAAAATTTGGTGTTATATACTTGTTATGAGTCTTAGCACAAGGTTTTCTATACCTACTCTAGTATATACGGAGTAAGGCATGAAGCTAATAATCGAATCGGACTCCCCTTTTTATTCCTATTTAATAATAAAAAATACTATTGTATTATTTTGAGATCAAACTAAGAAAAATAGAAATAATTGCACTTGAAAGTTAGAGGTACCAGAAGTCACCGCTTACGACTTGGCGGGCGTGCGGTTGGGTTACGGTGCGTGGTAGCACAATGCGCGACATATGGTGGCCGCCAGACGTCTAGACGGTGGCTCCGGCTTGTCACCTGAAGGCTCTTCAGCCAGCACCCCGCCACTGTCGCTACGCATTCACCAGATACACTTTCACTACAGTCGACAGTCTTTGATTTCACCAAATAATTGTTAATTTGGTCTTGTTTTATTATCATAATTGTATTTTGCAAATTAAATTATGGCAACGTATACGTATTATTTAGGTGTTCCTCATATTTATTGAAAGATTTTTGTTCATTTTAATTCCTTATTCATTTATTCCATTTCCATTATTTATTTAACGCTACTGTGTGTAGAGGAACTCAACGTCCCGTTTTGTCTTATTAGTTCGCCATCAAGCCTACAAATATCACGTTCTAGCCAGACGCTGCGCCATATAATGTTTAATATCTCAATAGTATATACATATCTTTTTTTAAATAATAATATTTTATTATCCTTTTGAGGTTCAGTAGGTTTACTACCTTGTAAGAAAAAAACTAATAAAATATTCGAAATGTTATTATATTATGAGCTGCAAGTAGTAAACATTTTTGTGGTAAATTAAACATAAGTATGTGCCAAAAGAAGTCATTGACTTTGAGTAACTCAGTGAAGCTACAACAACACGGCGTGTTGTGTACTTTAATTATTGTATTTAACAAGTTTTAATAAGTTTTAATTATAGTTCTTGTCTACGTCTAAATTATTAAAGATAAACCAAGCAAGCTAGGATAAATGGCATTCAACAGTTGTTTTATTTTTTATACCTAATAGCTTTGTATATTGCCCGTATAAAGTGTGTTTCCGGCGGAAAGTAGGAAACGGAATTTCTTAATGGGAATACAGTGTCTTAAGACTATTCCCAGGTTCCTCTGCCTACCCTTCTACCTAAGCGATACGGTGTGAAGCTAAAAAAATAAAAATAAAGAGTGATTTTAATAAACAAAACATTATATTACAATACTAGCTATGTACGCAAAAAGTTATACAAATATAGATAGATATTTATATTTCATACGACACATATAAATCGCAAATAAATCTACAAGTAGAAGTAAATATACAAAAAAAATACTGTTTATTTTCGCAAAGGAAAAGCATTCATTCAATAATTGTTTCCGCAATGCATCCTGGCAGATGTAGACAGGTTTACCTCGGGGATCCTCCATTGTTACTGCGCTGTAAGAGAACTACTAGGGTGAATAATTATTTATTTAATTAGGAGCAACATGTGATGCGGGTGCGGGCGTCGTAAAGTCACATCACAGCGAATTGTAAAGCGTAATTGGAAAGAAACCCCGCTGAGCTCTGTCGGTTCTTTATTCGTGGGGACGTATTGAGATCTACACGCAAATGTATAATTATTTGAAAATATAAATATATTAAGTGATTGTTACTGAGAAATGAGTGGTATGTTCTCCCTGTTTTGCCTTCAGCGAGAGGCAATAAAGTATATAGGTGCTATACCTATGCAAAAAACTTTTTTTTTAAATAGTATGGATATATGTAAATATTAAGACTATAGAAGATATATCGACCTCATTAAGCAAATAATGCTATCTACGCATTAGTCCAGACACACTGGAGCTGTCTGTAAACGCGCCGTATCAAGTGGTTAAACCGCTGATAACGCGGTATTGACGCTAGTGATAACGCTTATCACATACCTACCATAATACCCGCCCGCCATATGACACAGTCACATGTTTTGTTTTTCAAAATGATATGTGTGACGAGATTTTAATATGTCATTTTTTAAACTTAGATATAATTATGAAGCAGAAACGTAAACATTTATAATCATTAAAATTTTACTGATGATGTAACAAAAAAAAACAGAAATAATACATTAGTATTAAGAGGGATAAAAGTCTACCAATTTCATGAATCACTTAAAAAGAAAAAGTTTGTATATTTTTTAAACAAGCAGTTTTTTCCGCATAACAGGGAAGCAAGGGGAACTTAGGGTTAAAACATTCCGTTCTACACTTCCACTTTTTAAGACACTGCCCATTTTTTAAGACATTGCGTTTTGAGTCAACCCCGCGCTTTGTCTACCAGAGCTGAGAAATGAAAATAAACAAAATAAATATAAAGAAAAATAATATCATTCACCTGTGTGGGGATCGTAATTTTTTTTTACTATATCGTACTATATGTCGTGAAAAACATACAATTTAGATATGTTAGGTATATTACCTAATATTATTAATATTTTTATTGTTTCATATAAATAAATAATATAATAATAAAATATTTTAATAATAAAAAAGCTAATTAAATAAATATAATACTCGTATGTATATTATAAATTAATAAATATAATATGTATATAGTATGATTTGGAGAGTAGTGAGCAGACAGGTGAATATGGCGCATAGAGTCGAACGCGGTGCAGCGAGACGCGCTCGCTGACTCACGTCTGTCTGCCATTGTTTGGTGATACCAGCGCCGCGCCACTGTATGGTCAGGTGCTATTCACACTAGCTGGAGGAAAACTTGGAAAATTATATAATTTTGAGACCAGTCGTCAGACCAGACCAGGCACAGCGCGGCAGGTTGTGGGTTCGATTCCCACTCTAGGAAATGAAATATTAAATATTTTCATTTTTTTGACTTCTTCCGCCTCTCAATATGCAATGCTTCCAGAATTCGGCGGAAAACAGGGAACGCAGTGTGTGTTGTGTACGGGATACGGCTTAAAGCTAAAAAATATATAAATTTCAGTGTTTCCTTAATTTTGTTTATCTGTATACCTTTCTATTTGGTGCAAAGAAATTTATTGATATTTTGGATCTTCGTTATGAATGCGAAATTTTAATAATGTATTTTTTTGCAATTACAACCGATATAACTGACATGTGTGTAAAGCGCATAATGATGTATTAATTATCAAATTATGATAAAATTAACATTCTTATGATATTGTTAGATAATCTGTTAAAAAGTATTAGTAATTTATTGAACAGTCAGTGTGCAACTGCTGACGTGCCCGCTCCACGAACTAGGCCCGCGCCCTCGCGCCGACCTTGTCTCGACACGGATTTATTCGTGCGTCACCACGAGCCGAGGTTCGCACACCGTTCGGTGCCGACCTGTGGATTACAATTCGAGTTTCGTGCGAGTTTACATACATTTTTAAAAATTTAAATAATGAATATAAACGAATCCTAATGACAGTTGTTTTTTTTTTATTTTAGTAAGTTAATATATCTTTATATTGTAATTATTAATCTTTCGAAAGATAAACTTATGAAATTTAAGTGAGAAAAAACTAATGTTTTTTCATTAATATGTTTATTATATGTTAAAAAATAATTATATATACAGCATATTATTGAACCTTTCTTAGTTTGTAAGTTACATTATTTGTGTCAAAATAGGTTGTATTTATTTTTAAAACAATTATAAATCTTAATTCCAGCAGACGAAGTCGTGAGCTGCTCATAGCGAGCATTAACAATAAAACAATATTTGCACATGAAACATCAAATAATAAAATATTAACTAAACAAAAAATATATTAGGCGCAAAGTCGTTCAAATGACATGAATTTTATAATGGGTATTACGACACATGGTAGTTACCAGACGTCTAGACGGTCCGTCGCGTCAGCCTGAAGGCTCTTCAGGAAGGCCGAAATACCGCCTCACCCTGCCTCCTTTAGCGCCCGGGCCGCTCCCCTACTACGATTACGCAATATCGACGCACTTATCTTGCACTAAATTTAGGGTAGAAGCTTATGAACGGACTAAATTCTGGTCGTGAATTTAATGGACACTATAGTATATTACAGAAATATTAGACATATTAAAATATTCTGTGTTATTTTATTTTTTTTAGTTTCACGCTGTGTCTTGCTTATAGCAGGGTAGGTCCAGGATACCTGGGGACTCGATGCCGCACTTTGCCTTTTTTTCATATCTTTGTTCTGGTCTGGATCAGAACTAAATGTTCCCCTGGGTGGCAATCGAATGCACAACCCACGCATTATGTTTGTGCGCTTCCCCCGGTGGCATAATGTTATTTCAATATAAAATTCAGCATTTTAATTCAGTTTTACAATTTAATAACATTTTTTAATGAACTACACGAATAAAAAAGCGTAAGTTGGGTTTTTTGGTACGTAGTAAAAATGTGGGAAATGATACATTTATTGATTATTAATCTATTAATAATAAAAAAAACGGCTATCATTATATGAGCTTCGATAAAATCTAAAGTCAGTGCCGAAATTTTTATCTTAATTAATTAAAAGCCAGACGTCGCGTAAGCATAAGCGTGACTGTAAACCCGAAAGGTTTTTGTTGAGTGTTCGATTTTCTCTCTCTCCAGAAATTAAATATAATAATATTTTCATTTCTTCGCCCTTGTGTCAAGGCAAAGGTGGCGACTACAATCGAAAAAGATGCTTTATCTTAAATATGGTTCACGCCGTATCCCGCATACAGCAGGGTAGGCAGAGGGAACCTAATGCGGACAAACTAGAAAATTTCGCAAAATTTTGCGCAACATAGCTTCGCTTCGCACCAGCCAGCCGTGCACAGCACGTGCCTGATCCTAGTGTTAGTATGTAAGTAAATAAATAAGGTAGGTATTTTGACTTTATTTAACGTATACTAGTCAATTTAAATACTGTCTGTACGAGTACACCATACAATATAGTCAGTAAAGAATACAAATAAAATACAAGTTTAAAATGGTTCCACGTCCGCATAAGCGCATGTTGCAAATGAGAGCTGTCGGTGTTGGTGACGGCGACCAGCACGATTACGACTGCATTCGCGATGTCAATGCACGGATTATTCGAGAAGAGTGCATCGATGTATTGATATTGTGGTTAATATTATTATTTATTTCTTACAAAAAAGGAACTTTTAACTGTTACTTTATATTTATCACAACAGTACATATGTATGCAAATTGTAAACAAGTTTTTATTTCATTATTTTATACGAAAATCAAGTTAATATAACATATTAATTGTTATATTTTATCGAATAATAAGTACAAGTAAACCGTGATAACTGTACTGAAAAATGTATATACGTGTAGTATTTAGTTAATTAATAACTCCATTTTTTTATTTTGATGATATCAAATGATGATTCATGGTTATAAATAATGTGATAATATCAAAATATGACACAGACACATATGTATTGTATAGATATCGATGTGGGCGAGGGGGAAGGGGGGTGGGGGGAGGTTGGATACGTTGCACCGTGCACTGGTTACCCCCACTGGCCATTGCCACCGATTTCGTTAACATTTGCAAAAATGTGTCCATGCACCCGAGCTGCATAACAAAGCGAATATTATTACAATTTACAACGTATTATATTATGGCTGTGTATTTATTTTATTAAAGCATTTTGACATGTAAATATAATTAATGTAAACATCAATTGAATGTTTAAAGGATATATATTTTTTGGGGGCTGTATTTTTTAAGGAAAAAAGGAATATAAGATCACTTTGTTGTCCGTCCGTCTGTCTGTCTGTCTGTCTGTCAAAAGCCTTTATCTCAGAAATGCTTGGAGATATAGAGTTGAAATTCACACTCGAGACCTCAAATTTTTGTACGGAAGCCTCCATCCTCCATTTTCCGGCTCATTCTGGAGGTAGTGCAAGTTGAGTGGCGGAACTCAACGCCGCCCCTTGACTCGGCACCAGAGCGAAGAAATGGAAATATAAACGTTAATAAATATTTCATTTCCACGAGTGGGAATCGAACCCTCAACCAGTCGCGTTTACAGTCACACTTTATGCCCCTGCGTCATGACTGGGAATTTTTTTTATTGCTATTTGATTAAATAAATATATTATGTTAAAAAGTATTCGACTTTTTGTTTCTCCCATAGGTACCATTAAATAAATTACCAATTACCATTAGATAAATCCAACTACCATTAGATAAATTTATGTTTGTTTACATTCTGCTTGTCAAACTGCATACTATAGTAGTGATTGTTATTATTTTCTTACTACCTACTCATTGTGTTATTTTTATACGAAAACAATTAAATGCTTCTAAAACAGATTAAAAAGTGAAACAGTTGTAAAAAGTTGTAGTTGTAAAAAAAACCTTTTTGTGTGTTAAGTGTTTTAGTTACTTTTCTAATATTATTTTCTTTTCAAAGTGTGTAAAATATATTTATTCATTTACTTTTGTAGTATATTCATATGTCGTAAAGATTTCTTTTTTTTTTATGGCAACTGGCAGGTGAGTAAAATAATTTAGTTAATTCTAAAAGTGGAATAATATACTTTATTATATAAAATATAATAATTTATATTAAGTCAGTCAGTACTTAATAATTTATATTAAGTACTGACTTAATACATATTAGTCATTATATTAAAACTTTTTTTTTTCTTTTTTTTATATACATAATATTGTTTTTTTTTTTTCTTATATATTTATTATTAACACATTGTTGACCGGCAATTTTACGCTGAAGCTATCTCATATCACCGGCTATTATTTCGTAATTCAATGTCAAACTGAAACAATTTAAATAACCTTCAATAAACTTTATTTATATATATCGAATTGAAATGAAATTTTGTACATATCTTTTAAATAACATTTAATATATTTTTTTAGTATGATATGCTGTATAGCAATCACCTACGTGTAATAGTACGCGAAGAAGTGCCAGGTACAAAGCTGCATTCATTTGAATCTAAAGTTATCCATTCCCTAGCTACTTCTAATAGAAATTTTTTGAATCTACATTTATTTTGTAAGTTATAGTTACTGTAAATTTAAAATGCATTGAACAAAGTACAATTAATGAGAAAGAATGCAACTTTTTTAGACCATTTTATACTTTTTCTAAAGATGGAACTGTTTGCCAAATATTTTTTAATTCCTAATGCAAGTGAAATCACGTGTTAGCTCGTAATCGGTCAACAACGTTCGGGCATGAAAACACGAGCTAACTCGTGACCGGTCAACAACGTTTGGGCATGAAAACACGAGCTAACTCGTGACCGGTCAACAACGTTTGGGCGTGAAAACACGAGTTAACTCGTGACCGGTCCACAACGTTTGGGCATGAAAACACGAGTTAACTCGTGACCGGTCGACAATGTGTTAATATTTATTTATTTATTTTATTATTATTATTTTTATTTTTTTTTTGCAGTCAATGAAATGTCTAATTCTTCAATAAACATAGACACTTATTATTCTTTTTCTTCTTCAGAAGAAGATTTAAGTACCAATAGCTTTCAGAGTATTCCCTCTTTAAATGAAACTTTAAACTCTTATTTCACTCCTTATCCAAAAAATCTTAATGTGGTTCACATAAATGCTCAGAGTATTCCGGCTCACTATCCTGATCTTCTGACATCTTTTGATAACACCAACGTTCACGCCATATTAGTTTCTGAATCGTGGTTAAAGCCTTGTTTACCATCGACAGCATATTCACTCCCAGGATTTCACCTGATTCGAAATGATCGCACTAGACGGGTTGGTGGTGGAGTTGCGATTTATCTTCGCGCTCACATACAATTTAATATTCTTGAATACTCCCAAGACAATAAAACTGACGATACCATTCCTGAGTACCTTTTTATTGAGCTGACATTCGCGCACACAAAGGTCCTACTTGGCGTTTACTATAGCCCATCGCTTACGGTGGATTATTTCGGATCATTTGAAGTTCTTCTTGAAAAACTGACTCTTTCATATAACCACTCAATTATCATGGGGGATTTCAACACGTGCCTGCTTAAAAATGATAATCGAACAAATCGACTAAAGAACGTAGTAAACGGAACTAATATGCACATTCTCCCTCTATCCTCTACTCACACATTCCCCAACTGCACCCCTTCTCTTTTAGACTTAATTTAAGTTTCTTCCATTGACCATGTTGCAACACATGGTCAATGCAATGCTACCGCATTTTCCTATCATGATCTTATTTTTCTATCGTACAAAGTAAAACCTCCCAAAGCAAAATCGAGAATATTTCTCCAGCGTAATTTTTCTGGTATGGATTTAGAACGTTTACGTGAGGATGCTGTAAATGTAGATTGGAATATGGTTTATACAGAAAATAGTATAGACAACCAGATATCTGTATTTAACTCCCTTATTATTAAATTATACAATACTCATGCTCCCATAAGACCCATACGTATTAAGCACCTACCGGCTCCATGGCTTACGGAAGATATAAAAAAGTTACAAAATAAAAAAAATAGTGCAAAATTAAAATATAAAAGTAATGCAAGTGAGAACAACCGGATAAAATATATTAAAGCTCGAAATCGATGCAACAGGGTGTGTAGGGATAAACAACGACGCCATATTCATAAGTCTGTTGTCGAGGAAGACAACGTAGAAAAGGCCTGGAAATTTCTTAAATCCCTTGGGGTTGGGAAAGCAAAGCAGAACTCTAATCCTTGTAATATAGATTTAAATAAACTTAACATTCATTTCTCTCCTTCTGTTACAATTGATGTACCCACTAAATTAAGATCTCTAAATCAAATTCGTGCCTTACCCACCCCTATAAATCACAGTTTCAATTTCACTCAATTCACCGAAAGTGATGTTAAGAAGAATATATTGGCCATTTCATCTGACGCTGTTGGCGCTGATTGCATTAGTCGTAAGATGATCATACCTATCCTTGATATCCTGATTCCTGTCTTAACAACAATTCTAAATTTTTCCATAGAAAGTGATACCTTTCCTTCATCCTGGAAAGAAGCTCAGCTAACGCCACTGCCTAAAAACCGCAATCCTTCTTCCATGTCTGATTACCGACCTATATCCATTTTACCATTTCTATCAAAAGTCCTTGAGCGTCTCATACACCAACAACTTAGTAAATACCTGACTCATAACAACCTTTTTAATCCTTTTCAATCTGGTTTCAGGCCCGGTTATAGTACGACTACTGCACTGGTTAACATATCGGATAACATTCGTCTGGGTATGGAGAATCATCAAGTTACCGTTATGATTCTGCTTGACTTTAGTGACGCCTTCAATACCATAGACTTTGATATCCTATTAGCCATTATGTATTCTCTTAACATATCTCCTAAAGTGATTGATTGGTTTCACTCTTACTTGCATGGTCGCAAGCAACGTATCCGGACACAGGATTCTTATTCTGAATGGTCCCCGGTGCTTGCTGGCGTTCCACAAGGTGGCGTGTTGTCCCCTCTCTTATTTTCACTATTTATTAATTATTTCTGTCATAATATTGCTTCTCCCTACCACCTTTACGCTGACGACCTGCAAATATGTCGTCAAAGTTCGTTGCACGATCTTTCAAACACAATCTTAGCATTGAATGAAGAACTGAGAGCTATTACAGTACGTAGTAAATCCTTAGGCTTAAAACTAAATGCAAAAAAGACTCAAGCAATTATAATAGGTAGTCCAAGACTTATCTCTAAAATTACGTTTCACGAATTGCCGTTATTATCGCTTGATGGAACCTGCGTCCCTTTTACTGACAAAGTTAAAAATCTAGGAATTATGTTTGACCAGCATTTATCCTGGAAACCGTTAATTAGTGAGGTAAGTAGAAAAATATTTTCAGCTGTTGCGTCGTTGCGTCGACTACGTAATATCTTACCCATTCCTACTAAGGTTGCGCTGGCACAATCACTCCTACTACCAATTCTCGATTATGCTGATTGTTGTTATCTTGACATAAAAGAGGAGCAATTGAATAAGCTTGAGCGGCTCCAAAATGTTTGCATAAGGTTCATTTTTGGACTTCGCAAGTACGACCACGTATCCGAATTTCGTAAAAAACTCAAGTGGCTCCCTATTCGACTTCGCCGGAATACTCATGTTCTCTGTCTTTTGTATAATGTTCTCTTTTCTACGCATTCCCCTTCATATCTTAAAGAACGATTTAAGTTTTTATGTGAATCACATAATTTACCACTCCGCTCTAAGTCTCGTTTAACCCTTGAATTTCCTCGTTATTCTTCTTCCTTCTATACCAATTCCTTCACTATCAAATCTGTCCGCTTGTGGAATTCCTTACCCTTAACAGTCAAACAAGCTATGACTATACAAACATTTAAAAAGAGGCTGAAAGATTATTATTTAACGCTTTAAGTACCTAGGTTTCGATAGTATTTTTTGTATTTATTTCATGTTCTTGTTTCTGTGTTCAAAAAAAGTATTTTTATGTATTTATTTATATACTTATTTATGTATTTATTTATATATTTATGTATGTGTGTATGTATGTATGTATGTATGTATATATTTATGTATTTATGTATGTGTGTGTAAAACTAGATACAGCTCTGTACACCCCTTCCCTTTTCAGACAATGTATTCTCTCCTCTACCCAAAGGTTGCCTGGAAGAGATCGCTCTCTTAGCGATAAGGCCGCCAATTGTACTGTTCTATGTATTAATACATGTATATGTGTCTTTTCTGTTGTACAATAAAGAGTATTTTGTTTTGTTTTGTTTTGTTACCATACGCCTATTTCATATGTAAGGACCCAATAATATAATTTATATATACTCGTACACTTATAAATGTTTTAAAAACGAACCAAAATTTTTTTGTTCCATAATTTTTCTCGAACATATAAAGTACATGGGGCATAAACTTTAACTGTAAAGCGTATGCATCTTCATTTCACAAATTTTATATTATTTATTGAGCAAAAAGCAGTTGTACGGCCTATGTAGCCATAAAAAATGATAAGGAAGTCCGTTAGTGGAGCGGTAAGATCGAAGTCCTGTTTGGGCAGTGTCGCGTGAAAATGTGGCGAAGCCGGATGGCGGCTAAACTCGACCTGTGTTAACCGCAATTTATACTTCGGTGTCTACGTTCATACATCTACATATGCACACGTTTAATTTTGTATTGGTTATATTACTGTGATTGACGTCAATATATATTTAAAACAAAAACTACACGTTTTTTGTTTATTTGCATAAATTATTTGACACCTTTATTCATTTTAAAAACATTCCTTAATTACGTTAAAAATATATGCTCGGGGTCTTCTACTCGTATAAATCTTCTTTTTTGTTTACTACAAGGAAATAAAGACAAATAATTGTGAGATTTTGAAAATAATTATTGTTATCGGTAATTTGATATGAAGTTTAAGTCGTTTAAAATTGAATTATATAAAATTCGTGACGTACTGTCTTAACACTAGTTTCCCTCTGTCTACTCTAATGTAGTGAGAGATACTTGAAACTAAATTATATAAGGTAAATGAATATGCAGCTGCAGCTTAGAATTTTGAAAAAAAAAACTTATTTATTTTTGGGAAAATATTTTTTTTTATTATTTTTATTACGCTTTTATAGAGTAGTTAAAACTGTGGTTTCATTTAAAGTGGTGCTGATAAAAACACTCTGTATAATAATAATGTTATATGTACTATAAATTTAAAGTAATTTAAGTAAAGTTGTAAATAATTGATTTAAAAAATTTTTAACTTTTACTCGTAAAAATTTAACGGTTATTTAGAAATATATGGTATAGTTTACCCCACTTAAGTAAGTACCTATATAACCGTACCACACGACGATCAAATTTATGATGACTTATTGAAAAAAATCAATGATTTTTCACGAATATATACAAAAACTGAATAATTTTAATATAAATGTAAATCCTCTGCAAAAAAACTAACTGAATTGGTGACTTTGTATCTAGAATAACTTATTAGGTACTACCATACCTACTCAGAGTTACTTATTGTAGTCTTTATAGAGCAATTTTACATATCTACAATTTGCATAAACTTGTATCATATTCATTGCAGGATCTATACGATATTAAAATTTAGTTAGTAAAATAATTAGTTTAAATCACACTATTGAGATGTTTCTAATTTACTGCCTTTCGTGAAAATTTGGTTAAATTTTTATTATATTCGTAACGTAAACGTTAACTCTACCTCCTGTAACTGTGTCATGCCGTCTACTCATTCTGCTTGGCAGCTCTCTTGTACCTCAACATATTATGGTTAAGAAAACAATGGAAAAATAATTAAAGACATTATATTCATAATTATAAAATCCCACAAAAACAAGTAAGGACCATTCAATGCAATTTCCTTACTTGTTTTTTACCGAGTTTTATGCATATGTATACATAAATATATTAATGTTTTTGTGTGATGCTTTAGGAACAAACCAAACAACAAATGAGTAAGTAAAAACTATATAGCTAATTTTAATAAAAACTAATTTATTTGATGCAACTAGTGGTTTGAGGTAAATAATATTTTTTAATTCTATACGTATAATCATATATTGTTAGTATGTTTCAATATCAGATAGTCTACTATTTAACTCGTAGTCATCCGAGTTATTAACACGTCAACAAATGACCTCTTTTTAAAATGTTGGCACCGGCGCCGGTTCAAGTGTCTGACTCGCAGTCGAGACTCGAGACTTCATCGTATTTCATTGATACCAGCTCTTAACCAGCTATCTGTTTTCCAAGTGTAAGACTAACCGCCCATCCGATATCTTCTCCATACGAAAACATTCCATTTTCCAGTCTAGACAAAATAAAAAAAAATAGAAACTAGAAAAAAAATACAATTTATAAGTTTATTTACTTACCTAATTTAGATATATAATAAAATATGTTTTTATGCACAAATTGTCACTATTATTGTACAAATTGAATACATATAATTAAGTTTTCAAAGGTTCTCCTGGAAAATATGTACTTGTTTTATCCATTGTTTTATTTATTTACTTTATTACCATGAATGTTGGTTGAGTATATTTATTGCATTACCGCCAGACAAGGGAACATTGGCTCCTCGCCAACTTTCAGATTTCTCTCAAATATTTACATATTTAATTTTACGACCTTTACTGGCTAATTTTGTGGAATATGTTTATTTTAATTGCTTTACATGTTTGAAGTACTTTTTTCACAAGTTTTTTTTTCTATAGGTATATATTCTAGATACATCTATATTGATGAAGATAATTCCATAATGTGAAAAGAAAATATTCATTTTATTTTTACTTATTAAATTATTGCTGATAAATAACGTTGTAAATTATATTAAGACACAGGCATTATGACAGCATATTCCTAATTTTCTGCACCAGGCGTGGCTGACACCGGCTGAACTGACACTGTCTGCGAGGCATTGCCTGCAACGGACTGAAAAGATACCGAAGTTTCCTAACGAAACTCCAAACAAACCTGTCAGAGTTCAATCCTAAATAGAACGAACGACGGCGAAAAATTAAAACTTACAATACAAAATGAAAAAAATAAATAAATGATTTTATATAAACAGAGTGCATACATTCGATAACTTAATTTAACAAATTCGTTATTAACTTTACCCTTAACAAGTTAGCCCTCGGTGAGCCGACTCGCACTTGACTGGTTTTTTCTATTCAAACTGGTGCTTCCTGAGTTTAACATGTTCAACTTTACAGTAATATCAATAGCAAGTATTTAAGTAAAAAGCTAGACACTGAGAGCACACTTTCTACACATTAAACAATGATAGTTTTGTATACAATAGTTCTGTAGACGAGTGCATTAGTTCGTCAAAGAACCTGCCGCTGGTCTCCAAGTGTGACAAAAAAGGACGAGTTCGGTATAATAGCGCATGATATGATTGCGGCGGTGACCTGACGTCCTTGCGCTGACACCGGCACTGCCAGCAACAGTTATCGTTGTTTATGTTTTGATAATTGTTTGAAATTCAATTATTCTTTACCCGTCTATCTTATCGTAATAAATTATGTTTGTGTGTGTGCACTGCATTTTAAGCTTCAATAACGAGATAACATAAAAAGAGGACGTCCTTATTTCCGCCTCGCAGCTTAATCAGGTATTATTTGAAACCTATATATTTTCTCCAATATAAATTTGAATTAAATTGTGTATTTTTATTAAATTGTTTTAAGTTATCAGTGAAATATATTACCATACCACTTATATTTTGTTATTTAGAAGGCGAAATAACAATAACTCTGTATCTTCTACTAACTACACAGGAAAATGAATTGTACAATAAATAAAAGTTAAATTAAAGAAAATGAGAGTATCGTGTAAAAATATACACAAGTATAATACATATGTAAAATATGTTTCAGTCAAACAATTTATATTTGTCTATATAAAAAGTATCATTGTTTGCTACTGTTACGTAGACCACTTCAAATTCAGAAATGAGATGTCCCGTCCGAGCATACGGTCGGCGTAGAGGTCGCGCGGGCGTGGCGGGCGGCGCAAGGGCGCTGCAGGCGCCCCCGTGCCCTTGCGGAGCCAGACGGTGCATGCACCCTGCACCGAGACCGGGCTTAGGGCTGCTTCTTGCAATGCTCCATGATTACATTATTTAATGATAAAAAACTGTATTTATATATAACATAGGTATGTACATATATGTATACTAATTGTACCTCTTATACACTATAGCAGTGTATTACACTATGGTATTATTAGTAATTATTTTCATATTTTCCTAATTTCAACAGATATCCGCTGTCTTTTTTTATTACTTTTAGGAATAACCTTTTCTATTTTATTTCGATTTACTAAACTTTCCACTCACTGGGGGCAACCCTGAATGTAATACTTTGAGGTTTGTTTTTATTCTATTTCATTTGCAACCGTAACATGGTAAATGAATTAAATCGAAATTCAAAATATTCTTAGAATGGTTCTATTAATGGATGTGAGTGAAATACAGTAGGAAAAAATAGTAATCTTAGCACACATCTATGTATGTCCAAAATTTTATTGTAGTTCAATACTATATGATTTTGTATCTAGTCTACCTTGTGAAATTAAAAATCTTAACTTATATTAAATGTTATGGTTAGTAAAATGTTTGTAAATTTGATAAAAATGAGTATAGTAACTTAATGTAAGCTCCATTCTGTTTAACCGTCAAAATGCACAAATATATGTATATTTTCGTCATTGTAAGTGGCCACAGGTTGTGGGTGCATTGTACCATCTTTATGCAACAATTGTCCGTATAACTAATGGTACTGTGCTTTAAGACCTTCATAAAAGTTAAATTTCCAATTCATGTCTGACAGACCGGATAAATTTATCGTTTTGTACATTTTCGGTTGAGTTCGATTCTTCTTGGGTTATTCAAAAATTGGACATGTAGGTTTAAAAAAAATCCTTACAATATGTACACATAATGCTTCTTCGTATGTTGGTATTTTTATATTATCATGCAATTCAATTTATTGTAGACAATGTGGAGCTCAATAAAAAACATAAAATTTCTGTTATATAACATACATATGTATGCTATATCATGAAACCTATGTAGGTTAATAGGAAATAACTTAATATTTATAAAAATACAAAATTTTAAAATATTAATAAATAATAACTTTACAATCCGCAAGGACCCGAAATTGCTGGTTCTGATATTGAATAGTGCTCATGTGTGAAACATAACACGTCCTGCAAACTGATGTCAACGGCACCTTGAACCTCTTCACAAATTTAATTCACAATAAGTAACAACACTTGTATGCGCCCGCGCACAATACCTATTCAGATTTATTGAGGAGCGCTGAATCGGTAATCGGCTATCCGCGCGGTCGCTCACCCTACATTATAAATGCTTTATAAGGACACCTCAAAGAAGACAAGTGATTTTAAAAATATTTTTTGTTTTCACTATATATGTCACGAAAAAATTCCATAAGCGGACATGAAATGGAGGAACCTTTAATAAATTTACCAACGTACGTAAAATTATTACCTGCATCATCGTTTATAACCTATTAAGGTTCATATTTTAAAGAAATACTTGTTTATTGTACGAGTATATAGAAATTGAGTATAGTATCAAAAGCTTCACAGTTTTTCAAACATTTTAGGAAAATGAAATAAAATGAAAAACAAAGTAAATGCAGAACTTTAATATAAATTTAATAATATCATATAGATATGACATTTAATTTGATGTGTTGAGATTGTCATTCTCTTATTGATTTTGTATATGGTGGAATTCATCAATTATTTGCTTAATTAGTTTAATCACTTGACGTAACAATTTTATTATTTTCTTTATATTTATGCCTAAATCTATGTTTGTATTTTCGTTGATAACTGTTGCGAGACCTTTGAAAATGATATTATCTCCTTCCTTTTGAATGCTTAGACCAGTTTTATCGTAACTGTTAGCGGAAAACAAGTAATTCAAAACATTTTCAATTTCTTTCAAATAATCTTTTAGAAGAGAACCTGAAATATATTGACATACACAATTTTAAAAGATTATTATATATTGGAAATAGATAATAAGAATAATTTTATCAATTTAAGAGTATAAGATTACATGACAATAAACATTAAGGCCTTACCACTTTCATTATCCAAGAAAAGTTTATCTTTGGAACCACTTATGGGCAGATCATTATTTTGGCCGACCACCTTGATCTGTGAAGCTCCTAGCTCCCTCACAACTAGAGCCTCCACCACGAACAAAACAACAACTACTTTATACAACATTGTGAAGTATTGACAGAAAACAAATAACTGCAACCTTTTATATCTATTATTGGAATTTAGAAACGATAATAATTTATTGTGCTATGAGAAATATGTACTAAAACTTATTTTATTATTAATATTTTTATTTTCATAATATATAAGCATGCCATCATACCTACAATTTTTATTTATCTAAGCATTTTTCAAATACCTGAGATAAAAAATTGTGTTATATACGACCGCGCGTTTTAAATAGTGTTTTTAATAGTAGATACTTTTAGTATTATTTACCTCAGGATATATTTATTCTTCTTTCAGAATGTATTTTTTTTAGCTTCTCGCCGTGTTCTGCATATATCAGGGTAGGCAGAGAGAAACTAGTGTTAAAAAACTCCGCTTCCTGCTTAATTTGAGTGGCGTAAATCTACGTCGCGCTTAGTGAGTGAGTGAGGAAATGTAAATAAATCAATCCTCCGAGTGGACATAGAACATATCTATTATATAATATTTATTTAAATTTATATTTTCATTTCTTCGCTCTCGTGTCGAGCCGAAGCGCGACGTTGAATTCTGCCACTTAAAACGCTTCCAGATTAATTTAAATGCTTTCAGATTTTGGCGGAAAGTAGGGAACGCAGTGTCTTAACACTAGGTTCCCTTTACCTACCCTGCAGTGTGTCAGTCAGTCAGGTTCGTGTTGTACATGATAACATGAATCTAACTGACTTCCACCATTCAATATTCAATTAAAAATGCACAGAAAGTGGGGAAAACAATGTCTTAACACTAGATTCCCTCTGCATCCTCTGCTATATGCGGGATATTAGATATAGCGTCAAAGTGCAAAAAAAAATTAAATTACCGTTTACCTGTATCTATACGTATAAATAAAATTAAGAGTTCATGCAGCCACGTACACGTACCTTGAAATTTATCAAACGATCGATAAAAACACTTAAAATTCGATTTATTTTATACATACATTTCAAAAGGAATAGAACGGAACTATTATAAGATCACTTTGTTGGCCGTCTGTCTGTCTGTCACGACCATTTTACTTGAGATTGTGTTGAGGTATCAATCTGAAATTAATATCAGATATTCAGGTTTACAGTTCCTTGGAGTACAGTAATTAAGCTTCTATTACAACTCAATCAAAAGATATGAGCATTTACGTATCGTTTTTGCTTCATTTTGTATGAAATTCACCGTGTAATCAAAACCTATTGTGTAGGTACAACCAGAAGACCTACCAGTTATGAAGTTTTGTATGAAATAGATTTATAAACTTATATTTGTATTTGTGCCTGCAAACTTAAGTTTGGTACCTCTGTGGGCGAGTCCCACTCGCGCTTGGTTAGTTTTTTTCTTGCATACACTTAAAAGAACATTCATATATTTCAAACAGGGGTAGCCGCACAGGGGCCGCTAATTTGTAACATTTTTGTCTATCTGTCACTTTTCAACCAAATCCAATTCGACGCATTTTAATTAACTTTTTTGATTGATTGATTGGCCAGGTCAGATCAGGTCCCTATATTCTGAAAGAGTCAAGTTTTGATAGTTTTTTTGCAATAAATGTTAGAGACTGAGATCCCAGGGCCCCAGACACAGAGTGCTGAGGTGCTTAAAGTATTGCTCTAGACACTATATAATTATGGAAACTTTATCGCATCTGGGAGGATTGGTCTGGGTGCTTATACTCGTATATAAAATTTTGGCTTGCTAGTGTAACGTAGTTTGCCTCAAAATTTCAACTTTGTTAAAATTACATAGGTCTGGGAGCCCTGAGATCTTAGGCTATTAGTATTATTGACTAATAGATACTAAAATACTTCGAGGATTAACTAGAATATCTTATTCTCTTAAAATATGTGATCAAATAATTAAACTACTAATTGCTTTATTAAATGTATATTTCGATGTTTCACATACGAAAATATATTAATCAACTTAATATTTTATTTATAAATTGTTTCGAATTTTTTGGTTAACTCATTAATAATTTCCTGAATAACTTTTATCAATTCGACGAACAGTTTTGTTAACTTTTCCATCTCTTTAAGCGTTTCAGTAATGCTTAGACTAAGACTTTGTATATCTTGTTTCTCTTGTAGAATAATTTTATTGACTTCCTCTTTAACTTTATCGAATGCTTCTAAGTTCAAGTGCTTGTTTTTCATTTCATCAATGAAATCTAAGAACTCTTTGAATATATTTTCCCGGTCGTTTTGCACCTTTTCAGCGGTTTCGTTAAATTTCTCATCTAACAAATAATCTAAAATAGATTTTGTATGTTCCTTTGAATTTTCGCTTTCATTTTCAGGATTTGTTAGTACTTGTCTGGAACGCCGAAAATTTAGTTCTAAAAAATTAGTTAAATGTACATCTTATAAAGTAAATTCTAGAAAATTATAATAAAAAAGTTCAAAGATTAGATATACAATAATTAAGTAGTTGTTGTATTTTATAAATGTTTTAATAAAGTAAACACAAACTAATATTTACTAACATACCGCTCATGCAATGTTGACATTTACGACCATAATCTGCAATTAATTGTGTTAACCGTAATATTAGGACATCTACTTGAATGTTTAAATTTTTTACAAGGTTTATTTGTTCTAAAATAGTAGAAAAGCTTAACTTCTCTGTAAAGTGATGATATTCATCTTGTAAAAGTAAGATTTCGTAAAAAGTTCCACTCATTTTTTGTAGCCCCTTTTCTCGTAAAGTATTTGTAACATTTTCAAATTTTTCCCGATAGTTGGCATCTTGGTGAGAAAATCGATTGGTTGATTCATTATTAAAGTTTTCTAGGAATTGCGACAATCTCTCCTGTATTTTATCGTATAAGTCCTTTAAAGAACTGCAGACGTAATCTTTTTGAATACTTCTTCTAAATATGAGGTGATCTAGGGCTATAAAACGTTAATCATAGTTAGAAAGTTCATTAAAATATACTTATAATGCAAGTACTAGTTAGCTAAATAATTGACATAAAAATGTTATGTAAATTCTACCTTCGTTATCATTAACTTCTTCACAATTGATTTCACACATAATTTTGTATCTCTGCAATTTTTTTTTTAAATGATAGAATGTTTTATTTTTTTCTTCATGTTCATGGGATAATCCTGAATTATCTTGCAATAACTTTTCGATTTTTTTGACATCTGGTTCTATACTGTCCCTTCTGAAGCGACTCAAACTTTCTAGTACATGCTTAAAATGTTGTGGGTGGCTTTGTAGCCATTCTTCAAATTGTTTTATATCTTTTAAATAATCATCACGGTGTTCTATAGCGGTAGACTGATATTTTTGCCGAATTTTTTCATCAATAGACAATTGTTGGTAAATGAAATTGATTAAAACTTTAATATCGCTTCTGCTGTGCAAACTTTGATTATTCGGACAAGGATCATCTACAGGAGCCAAATCTAGTGAATCTATAAAAATATTCAACTAAAGTTATTTATAAAATAACTAACTTAAAAAAATTAACTTATCATACTTGCGTAAAGGTTACTTATTCCATTTTCACTGTTTGCCAATATCTTATTTATATAATGATAGTTTTGAATAAAATGTCAAATTGTATTAGATTGTATTAGACTTGCTAGATGTTATCTTACAAATATGTTTAGATATTTATAATATTTAGTGCATTAATATTTGTATATAATTTTATTGTCCATATCCTATCCAATTCTTACTCTGATTTCTATTTAAGCGATAAGGCCGCCGATTGTACATTTAATTTTTCGTTTGTATTTTTTTTCTTTTGTTATTTTCTTTCTTTATTACTATTCTTATTGTTTTGTTTGGTGTACAGTAAATAAATTTTATTTATTTATTGAAAATGTAAAAAAATATTGAGTTGACATTGGTTATACTTACTCGTATTTTTTAAATGATCGTCATGAGATTGGTTACTCGGCCTATTTTGAATTCCGTTTTTTTCGACTTTATTAATATTAGAATCTACCAATTCATCAACAGTTTCTTGTAAAATAAAGAAATTTTATTTATTTATTGAAAATGTAAAAAAAATATTGAGTTGACATTGGTTATACTTACTCGTATTTTTTAAATGATCGTCATGAGATTGTTTACTCGGCCTATTTTGAATTCCGTTTTGTTTGACTTCATTAATATTTGAATTCTCCAATTCACCAACAGAAAAAAACTGCGCTAGGTATATGAGGAAAGCTAGCTTGAACAGCATTTTGAAGTTGTACAAAAAATTGTACAGCAATCTTTTTATACGCAGTTTTTTTTAATTTTAAGAACGCCAACAATTTACCACATTACTTCACAAAAAATATATAAGTGACATTTATTATTTACTACTCAAGTACCAATATAAGATAACACAACCAACAAATGACGTAAATATATTATATATAGGAAAATGTAACTATAATGGAAAAAGGACTGCGGCGAACCAATTTTATGGTATTTAATTCAATACTTACAATTTAATAAATATATATGTTACCGGCAAGCTGTATAATTCGGTATTCTGTACAATACCTCGGCACTTCTAATTCTAATAATCCAATTGTTATTGTAGCATAAACTAGTCCTAAACAACCAAGTTTCCTTTTTTTCATTTTTTTAATCACAAATCTCCAAATAACTTCTGAACTACTGAAAATCGGTGCCTTACCCATAGACCACCGTTGAACCTTCGATCGAGTTTCACCTGTTTATAAATATAAAATAGCCTACTGCTTATTGAATTAAAACTACCTATTATGAGTTTTTTGTTGCAAAGATATATTAATTTTCAGGAATATAGTTTCGAGTATTTAACGTGATTATGTGGCTCATTTAAGGGTGTTAGGTGTTTGGGTGGTAGGACAGGGGTGGGTGACGGGAGGCCGGGACAGCGGGGTCAGACGGCGGCGTTCAAGGTGAAGGCCATCCTGCTCGCCGGCACGCATATACATAATATCTAAATATGTACGTAGTATACGCATCCCTCGACTCACCTTAAATATTTTGCGAGGCTATTCAATGGATCGATTATGCTATAATATAATTAAAAATTATTGATATGTTTTAGTTTAATAAGAGTCGTTTTCCATATTATAATTTATTTACTTACATTTGTAGAACGAAATTTAGGATCTCCCTAAACTATAAAATATTGTGTGTTATACGTAGGTATTTACAGGTGTTCAGACGCTTATATATAACAAATTTTCCGAAGTTTGGTCAGTACTAAAAGCACCATTACCAGATGCAGTATGGTTAAAAAAACATTTTTGATATATTATATATAGCTACACATGTATTTACGTGCTTAATTACACAAAAACAACGCAGTTATTGTAACGGAGAGTGACAGCATTTGACGGAATAAACGCGTTGAGAGCTTTCCCTACGTAGGTTGTAAATTCATCTAATATAAACATACTTATTTAATATTAATGAAAATTGAAAAACTATTAAAATTATATTCTCAAACCACCAAATATATATCTGAGACCTAAGCGAATGCTCGTGACGGTCATCAAACAATGGATTAAACGAACTAAGCGTGAAGGGCGATACTGACAAGCATTCGCCTATCTATTTCATAATTAACCGTTGATAACAAAAAAAACGTGAAATCATTGTTTTTCATTTATCCAATAGAGTACTATACTTGGAGTATCTCTGAAGGATCGAATTCAAAATGAAGTTATCCGACAAAGAACCAATGATATCGACATAGCCCAAAGGATTAGCAGGCTGAAGTGGCAATGGGCTGGTCACATTTGCCGCAGAACCGATGACCGTTGGGGTAAGCGCGTTCTAGAGTGCAGACCACGCCTCGGTAAGCGTAATGTAGGACGTCCTCCAGCTAGATGGAGTGACGATATTCGCAAAGTGGCAGGCAAAGGCTAGATGCAAAGAGCTAAAGATCGAGTACGATCTACGTGTCATTCAAGAGTAAGATAAAGTAGTAGACAAATTTTCTTCTTAATATCTGATGTGTTTGAGCTTTTATTTTTTTTATTTCACTATATCACAAATATGGTACACAGAGAGAACCGAGTGTTAAGAAATTCCATTTACTACACACCATTCAATCTTCGCAACATTGCGTGCTTAATTGCGTAACTTAACGTCGCGCTTTGCCGTCAGACATGTCGCTTTGTTACCAGAATGATGATGCACTACGACAACGATGGCTTTTATTTTAAAATAATATTACTGAATATAGAAAATAATACTGAATTTTATTTGCGACACGATCAATAATTATTATTTTGATTGCTACACTGAATCTCAGAGACAAGAATAAGTTCTAGTTTTGTACCTGGTACCTAACCAAAAACAGCACAATAAAATGTCGAAAATATTTTTATTTTTTGTGTGTTATTAAATCATAATTAATAATAAGAAAATAAAATATAAAGAATAGAGATATTAAAAAACCCATAATATTTTAATTCAGATAAAACCAAATCCATAAACCAATAAAAAATAATAAACCAATCTTTATTTTCATTAAATTTAGTCATCTATCTAATTGCGTAGTACGTAACTACGTTTCTGTCTGAGTATTCGTGCGCTAAATGAAATGATGATGGTAATGCGTTGTAGTCTGCGATTTGCATACGTACCAAATAGCTAGACTAATTGAGCATTTATTTATTAAGGCTGATTCAATGATGTAAATAACAGCTAGTGTGCTATTTGTATATACCCATCTGGTCTCGCATTTAGGTAGTGTTGAGACACTCTGTTTTTATAAAGACACTTCCGTTTTCCACTTTCCGCCGAATTTTGGAAAGATTGTCTCCCGTTTTCTGTTTTTATAAGAGCGAAGAAGTGAAAAAAATATATATTTCATTCTCCCGAATGAGATCGAACCCGCAATCGTCGCGCTTACAGACCCAATTTGTGCCTTCGCACCACTACGGCCTTCATGTAATGAAATATATAGGCGATAATTTCAATTTGAAGCGAAGAATTTCATGAAAATTTACACGCTAAAAAAAATATTATTTACGCTCTATATAAGTAAGTATTTACATACAATGTAAAGTGTACGTTTATACCTACTTTATATTATTCTTCAAAACATGAGTGTTTTTTTATAAATTACATAGAATTTACACCGTGTCAAAAATTTTAAATAAGTACCTACTACTAAATATACAAAAATCTGAGGCCAGTTGGCACAGTGACACAAGCGCGTGACTGTAAGCGTGTGACTGTAAGCGTGACAGGTACAGTGGGTTCGAATCTCACTCGAGAAAATGAAATATTAAATATTTTCATTTCTTCGTTCTGATACTGAGGCAAAAGCGCGGCGTTGAGTTTCACCACTCAACACGCAATACGTGTGTGAGAAGTGTCTTAACACTAGGCTCCCTCTGCCTACCCTGCTGTATGTGGGATATAGCTGAAAAAGAAAAATAACTACTATAAATCCAATGAGTGGATATTTAATTTGAATATAATTGGAATGTCATTGGTGGTGCATGCATGTGTGCCATCAGCGCACTGCGGATAGGTACGGAGCGGGCAGACTGTGCGTCGCGTACGAGCTATTACGTGACGTCACGGGCGACGTCGCTGCTAGAGTCGCGCTCGCGAGGTGAGGACCGTCCGTTATGTAAGCGCGCATTCGATAACAATTAGGCGCACCGATTTCATCTTACTGTGATTTTCTTTGATATTTATTGTTTTGGTTATTATGTTTACAAATTACTATAAACACTTTTTTAAATATTGTAAGCATTGTACAGAAATAGCTTTTTTTTAGCTTCATGCTGTATGTCGCATGTAGGGTAGATAAGGGGTCTAGTGTAAAATTATGCCTAATATAAAAAAAAACTCTAAAATAATATTAATGTAAACGAATGCTCATTCTAAACATAACAATAATCTTGGTTTACAAAAATGATTACACTGATGTATTTACAAGACTTTCTTCAAGACCGACACCTTAAATTGTACAGTTTATGGCTCTTATCGCAAAAAAAAACATAATAATATCCAGTATAAATATAAAATACTAATTATTATTGTAGTATAAAAAACTTTTATTTTTCCTTTAAGCTAGCTAGAAACAAAAATTATATTTTATCGTGTTTAAAAGAAATTCCCATAAACGTGATGGGGAATGCCGAGACGCGTGCAGTTTTTTTCCATGGTCCTGGGCGTGAGTCAGAGTCAGATGCGCCTTGCAGCCGACGGAAATGACTCCTTCCTCCGCGCTATCGGCCGGCACTTTTGTTAAATTAAAATGGATGAGGTTTAAAGTGGAGCGGCCGTAACTAACGGTTGGCGCGTCGCCGTCGTCTGTCCGCGATTACGACAATCTGCCACACGGTAACAAATGGGACGTCGGGCGACGCGTGGGGTCGCACTCCCTCTTCTCACGTCCTCCGACCTCCCTGCGACCTATTAAGGAATAACAACGCTAAAATGAGAGAAAACGTAGAGGTGATGTTACCTACTATCTCATATATTATATCAATAATATATTAAAATTGTTTCTGTGATAAAATATTATTGTTATTTTTTTTAATGAAAAATAATTGGCAAAAATCATAAAAAAATATTCACAAGTTAAACATTACATATCTGGGAATTTATAAGACACGTAAATGACAGTACTTAATAAAATTTAAAACATTTTCACCAATAAATATAATTCTTCTGATAGCAGGATAATTTATTATCAAAATCATAAAATGCAAAAGTATGCATAAAATGCATCTATGACATCATGTCGTGAAAGTGCGGTCTTTTGAATAATAATGAGTCGTAAACTTGGTATATGGGCGATGGAATACTTTATGAGGACCATTATATTTCAAAGCCGTACCTCTCTATCTACCAGGCGAGGAATTACATACTAAAATTAATCTGTATGTCGATGTAAATATAATAGTATTTTACTTCTTAATTACAAAATCTTTTCGTAAATATAAATCATCATTTAAATGAGAAATTAAGCAAAATGGCGATGATGAAGTGAAATACTTAGAATAATTAAAATAAACTTAGGTATATTAACGCAGTAAGAATTGTGAATGTATTTTTCCAATTTCGATTATGTGTAGGTTTTAATTTTCTTTCTCTATCAAAACCAAGCTGTGTGTATTTATAATTCTAATATAAGTTTCAGCCTTTGTCAATGAAAGAAATGGTTTAAGTAATATAAATTTCCATAATGCAATTCGTCTAGACTAACCGAAGTGCTTGCGCCTAGAGAAGGCACCGTCTGGAGGTAAACCGAATTATACAAGCAAGTACTCGTAGTTGCAGTGCGCTGCACTTTATACGCCACGTTACGAGTATATCTGTTTCGTAATCGAAATATGATGGCGCATATTTATAGTCCATCGTCTGCCAATATCATTTAGCGAAAATATTTTATAACATCTGTCTGTAAATAAGTATGTATTTGGATGTTTAGTGTTTAGTAATATGCATATGTATGCAGAATGCTATCAGAATATAATACCCTCACCATCAAATAGAAAAGAATGGTCAGTTTTCAATTTTTTTTTAACTAAAACAAAAATTCGATTGTAAAAAAAACAATAAATAGATGACAAATTATAATATGGTTTAAATATAGACTTGTAAAGAAAACGCGATAAATGATTTTAGAGCCAAAATACGGTTAATTTTTTCTCAGTGATATATAAAATATACAAAAAATATAGGCAATTGCTTAAATTTTACATGAAAGCTTATAGAAGCCAATTGCATGTAACTATTTGGAATATTCAACAGACGTAAAGTAACTCAGTCTGTGCCTCGACTGCCTAGTCTAGACTTCACAAGCTGGAGGACAACAAGCGAGGCGTGGAAAGCGTCTAGAGGTGAGACGAAGGCCTCAGTGCTGCCTTTTAAATGCATCGTCATTTTAACTGTTCTTTGTTACGACCAATGTGACTTAGACCTTGTTATTATGAAGGTACATTTAAATTACTGCTTAATGCCATTCATATTTCAACTTTATGTGCCCATGTTATTGTTAGTGACTATTTAACTAAAATATTAATCGAATAGTACTGCAGTTAGGATAACTGAATGAATTGTCAATGGTTTTGGGTTCGATTCACACACGGTTGAATACTTCTATATCTCCTGTTTGGCAAGACAAAGTACGACTTATTGTGTTGCCACACAATGTGTTTTATAAATGGAATTCCTTGTTTTTAATTCCAGTTTTATATATCTACTCGTATATTGGCAAATGTCAATCATATTTATTATATTGAAAAATATTACACAACAATTATGCATAGTTTCTGTATTTTGTATGAAATTAATTGAGTAATCAAAAATTATCGTGTAAAAATAAACTTATAGTTACTTCCTTTGGACCTTCAATTATAAAAGTTGGTGCAAAGTACAACGAAGTGCAACAACAACACAAAAAAGGAAAAAATCGCAAATAAAATTTTATAGGTATTCTGTAAATAAAAATACTATTAAAACTTATATTTGTAGTTTTTCATTCAATCATCATACTAAATGCTAACAAAAATATTAAAAAAAAACCCCAACTGCATAAAACTAAAAGGAAAATTAACAAGCCCAATAGTATATTAGGATTAACAGACGGGATCTATTTAAATCATGGTAAAGACTTTATTGATTGAAAAAATACTTATATGTCCGTTAATTCTAATAAACTATTAGGCTTGTTAATTTTCTTTTTAGTTTTATGCACAGGGCATATGTTTGTAAAAAACGGTACAGTTATCTTTACAGCCTTTTACCGGCCTTATAATAAAAAGACCTATACAGTTGTAGTGACATATGTAACTAAATATATAAAAAAAACTTATATACATACTATTAACATTAAAATATACAAACTGACATTGATTACAGTAAAAATCTAATAAATATTTCCTATCTCTGTAAGGTAGTTCAAATTCATTGTTTTAAACGTAGCAAGTAAAAAGACAAAAAACTAGGTCACGACGATCTTTAGAAAGACGTCGACTTACTATACTCTAGCACTTAATCTTGAACGACCTAGCATATAATTTACTTACAGACAAATTTATTATTCTGTCTCATTCAACTTTTTAATATCTATATTAGAATTAAATTACTTACAAACATATTAAATTGTTTACTTTGGTATATACTGTCAAGCCGATTACATATATGTAAAAAGCATTAAAAAAAAAGAAATAATATAATGACAATATCAGTAAGTATGTCGAATGCGGTTGCGTATACATTGATAGGGTGTGTGATATAAGCGCCCAGTCTAGACGCGGGGGCCCGGGGGCCGGGGGGCCGGGGGTGGGCGGAAAAGGTTACAGCACTTTGTGGGAACGCACCGAGAATTCTGCGACCTTTTCACTTCAGCGCAGACTCCTGTGAAATTGGGTCACGTTTATATAGTCTTGCTTATAGATTTATATTTAGGTGTAAAGTAAATTGAATATATGTATGTCTAGACTCTAGAGTCTGTATATAAAAATATATTGCTTTTAAAGGATGGTTCTATCCTAATAATGAACAAATAATTATCGTCGGCGTCAGTGCCAGATCTCTATAAATGCGAAAATACGTTTTTTACAACAGATAGTAAAGACTGCCTTAATACTTGAAAATGCTACTAGGTTGTACAGTTTCATCGACCCAGCGTGCTTATAGGCAAATTTATCATTTCACCACTAGACAGAGAGACACTTCAAGTATTCATTTTAATTTAATTTTCATAAAAAGTATATTTTAATATTATATTTCATATAACCATATAAGGTTCTGTACTGATGCATAATATAACGTACGAATTACTAACAGAAAAATATTGTCAGAGAAGTGAAAGCTTATTTGTCATATTTATACTTTGCCAGTCAACACTCAATGCCTCCAGAATTCCGTAGAAAGTGGGGAACGGAATGTCTTAACACTAGATTCCCTCTGCCTACCCTGCTGTGTGCGGGATACAGCGTGAAGCTGATTTACATAAGTTTTCATCTTGCAATGTACTTGCAGCTTAGATTTCAAAATATTTACAGCTATTAATAGATTCTCTTTTTAATCAGTTAATTCTACTTATTCTAATTTTTATAGTTATTTGTAACTATAAAGCATAGCAGCCTTTGGGCTGCTAGTATGAAAATACTTTTTCTTATATGAAAAAGTGTTTAATCATGGTTATAGTTAATATGAAAATTGCTAGAATTCGTTTTCAAACAAGTATCAAGACGAAGTTTAGATATAATTTTTAAGAAAGTTTGAAAGACTTTCAGAGGACGATGTGGCCGAGGGAACACTCAATACAACGTGATTGTATAGTCACTACAGAACCTGCGCATTTAACGTCACTACGCCGTAGCATTAGATGGCGTCACCAATAGTTAGTTTAAGTATTTGATTGTTCTAATTATGATAATAATACAATGTCATTCTATACGAATCAAATTATTTCTGTGTATAATTATTTCTATATTGTATATTTTCAATTTAAAATATAAACAGCAAATTATGTAAATTAATTTTCATAGGTATATAACAAACTTCTAAAAACTAAAAAACTAAAGTCAATCATAAAAAAGAATAGATATTGACGAGTTGTTTTTGCTGCATTTTGTATGAAATTTACAGTGTATTCAAAACCTATAGTATATAGTAGGGTATCCGTAGACCTACAATTATGAAATTTGACAAGAAATTGCAATGTTTTTTTTTTCAATAGATTATTATATAATGCTATAAGTATAAATGTTGTAGAGAATAGATACAAAACAAACACTAATGGCAACCATTGTTTGATCGATTTCGATTTTATTATAACTAGCCTGTGTATCTACTAGGAGACTTAAACTATTAAGAACATCACTTTATAATAAAATTTGATGTTTCTTTTTTTATATTCTCTTTAGAAAATATTTAATATTTTATATTTAATGGAAAATTCAAATCAGCCTCCTACAGCTGGTGTAGGAATTCGACGCGAGCCATCTACGGACCCAGTAAAAGCTCAAGGAATTTTGTACGATTTATTATAACGATTGCCTACTACTGTTTTACATTATTAAAGTAATTTAAATATATTGCCGCCTATAGGGTTGTAAATTGAAGTTTATTAAATTATTTTTAGTTGATTGCCTGTTTAATTGATTGTGTTTGTTAATGTTTATTTTCTAATTTAAATTTGATTGAAATTAAATCGATTTATTATTTTAGGACATCAGTTATAAAAAAAGAAAAACATGCAGCGCGTCTGTGGCAACAGCGCTGGGGCTTTCTTAGCCGAGTACGAGAGATACAAGAAGAAGAAGCACAAAGACTAGGTAATTATAACTAGAAAGTCATCTTTTAACAGATAATTTAAAAAATTGTAATGTTAAACTTGTTTTAAATTAAATTTTAAAACATATATTCCATGTAACTAAATGTAAGTACTAGATCTAAGTACATATAATATGCGTGCCGTTTGTGCTTATAAATTCAAAATTCGATTTTACATAATAAAAATAAATAAATAAAATAAATCATTCGACTGGCATCATAATTTCAATACAAAATTACATAATGAGCTGTAATCTGTAAAATATGTGAAAAAAAATGTCTGTCACACATAAATATGTGTAAATATTCACAGAAATTCATACATTTTTAGTACCTAGTTATTACAATAACATACGTTATATTTTTCTACCATATGTATATTAGTAATATAGTATAATCAATAGGCATGTCACTGGATGAATATCGTGCCGCCGTTCGTTCAGTGAGCTGCAAACCCGAAAAGGAAATTGCAGTTGACATTGAACCTTCTTCAACACCACTACCTTCTACGAGTTCTGGTTAATACAAATTTTCTTTAGTAAATTTTTCTAGTATGGGAAAAGGGGATATTTATATACTTATATAGTACATCGATGCATCGTACGTACACACATATTATACAAGTGTAATACTATCAATGTATCAGGCGTGGACTTTAGGTAGGGCTTAAGTAGGTGCCTATCCATTTTACCCCCATGAATATATGTTTAGCGAGCAGCGGTTCAGCATATATTTGGAAATTTATGATTTTTTTGGGAAAAATCCGATTAAAAATTTTCTTTATGCTTTAAATGCTTTAAAAGCTTTTTTAATTTAGTTTAGTCAGTTTCTCACTTTCCGCCGAATTCTCGAGGGATTTCGTATTGAGTGTCAGAACTCAACGCCGCGCTTTGCCTCGTTACCAGAGCGAGGAAATGAAATTATTAAATATTTTATTCCCTGGAGTGGGAATATAACACACAGCTGTCGTGTTTACAATCGTATGCATGCGTCCCTGCGGCTTCTGTATTGGTAGGTAGTTTTATATGCATGTTTTAAGCCTATCGTTAGGTTACCCACAAGGCCCCTGAAGTGAGAAATTGTCTATTATCTACGTAGGTATATATTGCGTTGTTTTAGGAATTATCGGACGTCGTGCTCTGTACTCATTAGAAAAATTTGGGCCATCGGTGAAGACTACTAAAGACTACCCAATCCGACCGATTTTATCTTCTGGGCAAACCTATAATCCTTATAAGCAAACTTTTATGTTTCTTGGGTACGTTTACTTTTTGAAAAACTGTATTCTGTTTTATAAAAAATATGATTAATGTGTTCTGCGAATGTAACTTGTCATTACACTTACTTATGTAGTTCTTTCTATAAGTCTCAATAATATCTCACTCTACAATTGTGGTTTTACAATTGTCTTTAAAATACTGGCAGAACTCGTGCCACAAAGTGTCAGTAGGTTCTCACTGCTTTTGTTTATAAAACATCAGCGTTCTGTAAAACGACAAGTATTATATTATAGTTATAATACTCGTTATTTAAATATATTTTTTTATTACAGTAGCGTAGAAGGAGATCCAATATCGTATAAATTGGCGCCAGCGCGCTCGGAAGTATCAGATGAGACGTGGGCGCATCCTCAACAACTCGACGTAGCACTATTCAACCTTGATAAGCTAACAGATTAATAATAATTTCAATCGATAAGTACCAAATATATTAAATTGTTGAAAAAGATCATAAATTAAATATATCATTAAAAATAATTCCAATAATACTGCAGATTTAGATACAATTTTCTTAAATTATGATAGACATTGTTTGTTTTTTTTTGTTATGAAAGTTTTAAATAGCTTTATAAATTGTGTAGTTAAATTCCTGATAAAAGTATCTCAAAGTCACTAAACCTTCTTTCCTCAGAATAAGTATAATAAAAGCTAGTATAAATAAAAATAAAAGCCTTATAAAACAAAGACACTTGTTCTATTGTACATTTTTATTATAAAAACAATATTTCATATCAATGTCTTTTCCTAGCTATTATCGGTGGTAGCTGACAAACAATGTTTTCAGGTAATATTTCTAGCGAGACCGCCTCGTCGTCTGCGAGCCAGTGGAAACCCGCTAAATACTGTAACAAAGAATTATATAATAAGAGTACAATATTATATAATAGAAATCGGTTATATCAAGTTTCTTGATTTATTAGTAAAATTCTATTAAAAATAAATAAATTTAAAGAATAATAATAATTTTAAGAGCCAATTAGTTAGGTGAGCATAAGTAGTGTAGATAAAATTGTTTGATAATAAATTGAATTTGAACATTTTTTATTTACTAGAGTATTATCATAAAATGTCAATTAAGATATAAACTATTAGTGTTGATAGCAATAATTTAGTGGGGAAAATTGTAATGTTTTAGTACTAATTTACGCTTGAAACTCAGTAGTTTCTCCAATTTTATCATATTTACATTTTGTGGGTAATCTTACCTACCACTCTCAAATGCAACAAAAGATGGCAAGTTGAACAAAAATAAATTGATGTCATGTATTTCATAAAACATGATTGACGGCAACAAAACAAATATGATGTCTCGAAAGTAATCTAATCATATCAATACGATAGCGTCATCCACTTTCACTCTTGTCATCTGTATTTATAAAATATTATTTATAATATTTTTATTATAAACAGTCGTAAACCATATTTTTCATTAATTATGTATCAAAATTAACAATAGAAGTAACTTCGGCAGTTAAAATCGTTATTGATTACGATTGCCCACAGTTTATATTTAATGTTACATTAAGAAATAATAATGTGACCTTAAATAATATTTTAAGTCGAAATTTACTAATTAAGTATATTCAGTGAAATTTACAGATAAAAATATCAAATATTATTATTTTTTTAGATAACAGCTTAATATAGTGCCATGTGCCCAAAGTATGCCAACGAGCTGTATCTTTTGAGCCTCATTTACTAATCTAATTCAGGTGGCGAGACGAATAGGACAGTCATAGTGGGTTAAATGTCACGCCTATTTACGATAAAATTATAGAATATTTTAATGTTAATTTAAGTGTGTTTTCACTTTAAACATCAAAAATAAAAATACTTTTATACTTTTTTAGAAAACGTATAACATTTATCAAAAAAGAAACTTCTTAAAAATACATACTCCTGTAATCTGTTAGTAATTATTAGTATGCATAAAATCATACGCCGCTTTCTTTGTATTGTGTTGTTCATAGTATAAAATCTTACAAGTTTATATCGCTAGACAGACATAGCTAGCTGTAAGTTAGAAATAGTGTATGGTAGTAAGTGTTTAATAACTTAAAATAACTTTGCAAAAAGATTAAATTTAAAGTGAAAGCATATTAACTGACATAAGACACAATTAGTTACTATCTCATTTAAACTATAGTGACGGAGTTACGGTACTATAGTTACGTATTTACGGAGCACTAGCGTCTAACGTAAAAACTTTTCAGTTAAATAAACGCAAAAACTACAACCGAAAAATATTTGAATTCCTGTACATTAAATATTATTTTTTTACAGAGAGTTTACAAACCTTTATTGGAATTATTCGGGCACCGTTCTTAGATTTGCCCTTTTTGCGTGCTAGTTGTTTTCTTTTAGGTTCTGGTTCCTCAATGTCGGTCTGAAATTGTAAATATAAATAGAATTAATTGATTGCTTTTTCATTTATAGGTCGTAGAAAAGTTTTCTTCAATTTTAATTATTGAGAAATTCGTGAAAAGACATCATTAAGACCAGGCCATGACAGGAAGGTATACAGGATGGAAGAATCAGCGCTCCTTTTACTGAAACTGCATATAGGGTAAAATATTTCTAACCCAGAATTAAAAAAAATAATGCAGGTACCTCAACAGTTTGGACGTAGGATTTTTTTTTCATTTCACGATTTTTATCCATACCTGTATTTCGTGTGACGCACACATAAATGTACGACGTTGCCGCTTTGACAGGTAAGTGTGTGCGTGCGTATGTTATACTTTACAAATGGCGTTTTATTTTAAAACGATAATTTTATTATTTATTTTGTTTGAAAAAATAACATTAACATTTTCATTTTTAGTATTTTTTTTTCTGAATTATATTAGGCTTTTATAAAGTAGTTAAATGAAACCACAGTTTTAACTACTCTATAAAAGTCCAATAAAATTCGGAAAAAAAATAATTCCCAAAAATGAAAAAGTTATTTTTTCAAACAAAATAAATAATGAAATTATCGTTTTAAAATAAAACGCCTTTTGTAAAGTATAACATAGGCACGCACACACTTACCTGTCAAAGCGGCAACGTCGCATGCGTATGTGTGCGTGACACGAAATACAGGTATGGATAAAAATCGTGAAATGAAAAAAAAATCCTACGTCTAAACTGTTGAGGTACCTTGATTATTTTTTTTAATTCTGGGTTTGAATTTTTTTACCCTATATGCAGTTTTAGTAAAAGAAGCGCTGTCTCTTCCACCCTGTATAGTAAGAAAAATTCATCTGAGTGCCTCATACATACCTATATAATATACAGTCATCAAAATGCACCACCATTTGGAATGTATTTAATACTGCCATATTTATGTATAAAAATTGAACTGATTGAGTCCCGCAACGTACATCTTTTTAAATATTTTCTCCTATTCTTAATTTGGAATAGTACATTAAAAAAGTTAAAAATGTCTATTTTCCGACACGTTACACACACACACACATTAATTATATTTAGTGTAACATAGTGTAATTATAAAATATAAAATAAGTAACCTTAACATTTTTGTCCAATATACACAAAGACGCGTCGTCCTGACACACGACCGCGTCGCGCGTCGGGTGTACGCACAACGATGTAATGGCGGACGAGCGCGCTCTGTTTCCGCATAGCATATCACTCGACCACTTTGATATTTTCTTGTTTGGTAACTCGTATTCTATTATCTATGGGAGAAAATTAATTAAAATGTATTAATGTGGCCGTCTAGGGCGGTGGCACAAGTGTGTTAAAGCGGTTAAAACGGTAGTGGGTTCGATTCAGACTCGGCGAAATAAATATTTCATATTTTTCATTTTCTCGCTCTGATGGCGAGAGATGAGGTCCAGCGAAGCGTTGCGTTCCACCTATCATCACGCAATATCACTGCAATTTGGCGGAAAATGGAATCATAAGTGTCTTAATAGGATCCGAATATCTTACACTAGGTTACCAAATTCCCTCTGCCTACCCTGCTAAGTGACGATTCAGCGTGAAGCTAAAAAATGTATTAAAAAATGACTGAGTCTGAGACCCTCGTGGCGCAGCGGCACACCGTCTAAACCGCACCATAAACGTGACGATTTAAGATTCGATTTCCACCTCTGTTACTGTATGCTGGATACAGCGTACATAAAAAAAGTGTTAGGTTTTAGGTTTGTATTATATTTAGAATTTACTCACTTTCTGATCAACATATGCAACTAAAACATTTTCCAATTTGTTATCAATTGTCAAAGCAGAGGGTACACATTTGTACTTAGGTAAAGAGGCATAGTATTTAAATTTCTTAGATGTTTTTATCCAAACTGCGATATTTCCTTGTGTGTCAGCTACAACTACATATATATTTTTCGATGGAGTATCTTTAGATACCACCATATGTAAAACTGATTTTGACTTAAGATCTGAAAATAACAAAATAAATAAAGTAAGAAAATTATATAGTATAGACAGTTGGACCTATACAGTTGCATGCTACTCAATACACTTACGTTACATTCCTATGTTTTCTGAATTATCTATACTTATGATAAAATTGTATTAGATCAGTGTCTAAATGTGGAGGGTTATAAGAAAAAATGTTATTGGTGGGATTTAAAAACCAAACATATATATATAATTTGTGTTATTACGATATTAATTATTCTATTATGATTTTATAAATTTTTGTGTTTGTCAGTTTGTCTGTGCGTTTTCTCACACTGCTGCTGTCGTTATATTCGGAATACAGCGTGAAAGTAAAAAAAAACCTTACATTCCTCACAATATATGGTTTGTAAAACCACAGCTCCGGCTTCAGGGTCTACTTGCAGTACTTTTATTTCCCCCGCGGTATACGCTAACATCGTCCCAGAGTCGGCGGTGAACGCAACACGGTCGCAGCTCACAACACCCGTCACCAGGACTTTTGATATTGATACGTTGGTTGTGTCTTCATCCTGTAATAGATATAATAAGTTTTTTTTTTAAAAAATTAACATTTTTAAAGTGTTATTCCACACTTAAGAAAAAGTTATTTTCTTAATATGTTTTTTACCTTCATATTATTTTAAGTATATAGCAGGGTAGGGGAGAGGGTGTACCTAGTGTTTTTTTAGGGAACCCTACATTTCCTAATTTTCGCCAATTTTTCGAGACATTGAAATGTTGAGTGGTGGAATTCTACGCCATACTTTGTACAAGAGCAAGGTACTAGAACGAGAAAACGAAAATCATTCTTTCCCCTGAGTGGAAATCGAATCCACAGCCGTCGCGATAAAGTTAAGTTAAAAATATTCATTAAAAATTACTTACATATTCTAATTTTAACATTCTCATATTGCTGTCTGTTGAATACACTATAATTTCACCACTAGGAGACATTTCACAGCATTTTATATGCTTTTTTCCTTTAGTTTCTAATGACACTAACTTCACAGGTTGTTCTGTGAGTTTGAGATTTTGTTTTTGTTTCTCAGATACATTACTAGTATTATATTCTATAGAATCTATTTCTGATTCTTGTTCTAATTGATTATCGTTATCTTTATGTATATTTTTCTTCAGTTGAAAATTTGAAATAGTCACATCACCTTTATTGTTAACTGCATAAGTACCAAGTTTCCAAACCTCCAGGTAATTACTATATCTGTAATAACAAACATATATAAATAAATTAAGATTTCATCAATTCTTATATACTATAATAGTCATAAAGAAGCAAAGGAAGCATCCCCATTCAATTTAATAATTAAAAAAAAATAAAACATGTTATCATGTTTCTTATAATTTTTATTTATTGGAATACTAATATATAAAATAAATAAATAAATAATATGTATTTATTTAAGTAAATTACCTTAGAAGCAGTAATTTTTTCTGAGCACACACTGATGATCTAGAAACTGGTATCATATGAGGAATCCTCATCACCCATTTTGGAGGATAACTTGAAAGTGTCAAATATCCATCTATTCCTACTGACACTAGTTTATTTTCATTAAGTACAAGAGCTCTGTAATTAACAATAGAAAATTAAAAACATCTTAACTCAGCATCATCATCAGCTTTATCCCGCACTCATGCATGTTAGGCAGTGAGAACTTTATATCAAGACACTTATTCTTCCCTTTTAACCTGATTTTTAAGATTGACACACTTTGTCATACTATTTATTTATTCATCAGCAGCAGCAGAACTCAACACCACATTATGCCTCAGTGGTAAGAGCAAACGGATGGAAATATTAAATATGTCATTCCTCTGAGTGGGAATTGAACCCACCCATAGCATTTACAGTCACAGGCTTGTGCCACCGTGCATCATTCATTTGTTGTACCATTCACAGTTTGCAGCCACTGCTGACCCACAACACCATGAAGGCCCCTAAAATTAGGGGCATGGTATAAATGATAAATCAAATATCTTCAATAATGATAAATATCAACACTAAAAAAAAATACCTGACATCATGTTCATGAATGTGCCTTTGAACATTTTTCACCCACTGTGAGCTTGCTTGCTTGCCTGAATTTGAATTATTAACTTTAACAAAGTTTACTATCACTGGATCTACACCACTACAATATAACTTTTTTTCATCATCAGAAACTGCTATGGACAAGATATTAGATTTATGGGTCTTAAAAGATTCTATCTGAAAATAATAATAATTATTATAATTAGTCATGTTACATTAATATTAAAATTTCAGACATATTATACATATAATATTAATTGTTATAAACATAATTAATATAATAATAATACCTGATCGCCTAGGTTACTATCCCAAAAAGTAAGCCGTCCCATACTATCACCAGATACCACAACATTATCTGATAAGACCGCAAGACACCATACAATAGTCTCTTTGCCTCTGCGACTCACAGACATTCTACAAGTTGCATGGCCAGTTTCAACATTCCATATCCTGATGGTATCCACTGAACCTAAAGAAAATATAAAAACATTTTAGATTCACATTGTAACCAGCACATTACAATGTAGGTAGAGGGAACCTAGTCTCAAGACAGACAGTGATGACACAGGAGTACAAGGGTGTGACTGTAACACAATGGTTGTGGGTTTGTTTCTTCGCTTCCTCACCAAGGCAACAGCCAGGCGTTGAGATGCAACCTCAACATGTAATGTCCCTAAAAATTTTAAGTGGACAACAGAGTGTCTCAACACATGACATAAATGTGTAGAAAACACTAAAATCTAAGTTATTATTATGTAAACAGTTACCTGTTACAAGCACTGCACCAGTATTATTAAATTTACAACACATAATTCGACCTTCTTGCTTATCAAAAATTTTTTTATATATAATTTCTTCATTTTCAGTAGAATATAAATTGACATAGCCCTGCTCAGTTCCAACAGCAACCAATGTATTTGTGCTATTAACATCAAGGCACCATGCTGCATAGCCAGTTAGCATTATAGTTGATTTGATAGAAAGGGTTTCCAAGTCCCATTCTAGTAAAGTACCACCTAGGCCCGTAGAAAGCAATCTTTGATTTACCCAACCCAGCGCCTCAACTGAGGCATTCTCTGCACCTGGTATGCACTTTAAAAGGTATGGAGCATAATTTAAGTCCCATATTTCAATAGTGGCATCCTGTCTGTAAAAATAACATAACCTCTATACTGTACTTAATGAAATATTTTAACTCAAATTTTTAACATAAGTTAATTCCATACCTGGCTAACGAAAGAAGTTTTTTATTTTTATTAAACGACGCACAATTTATTGTTTCTGGTTTGGGGTTATAATATCGCACTCGGTGAAGTTTACAAGCCATTATTTTTTATAAAAAGTTTCAGGAACAAAAGAGAACTGGAACTTAATATTGAAATTGATTTTTATGGGAAAACCTTAAACATATAAATGTAATTTTTATTCTTGATTCATCAGCACATTATAAATACACGAAACCACACGAAACTAAGGTATAAGAGCATGAGTATGTTTTGATGTCTGACAACTGACAATGACAGCTTTAACTACGATAATATCACTATAACTTGTGATATAGCTGTCAATAATTGTGTGGATATCTATCGTCCAAAAATAATAAAATAATTTTATTAAATTAATTTCTATAAACTTTAGTTAACTGTCTAAATTAACACATCAGATAAATTTATTCAGGTGTTGCTTAATTATTATTGACAAAATAAAAATTGTTAAATTAAGAAAACCTGATATATGCAGGGATGACATACTAATTCCCAAATAATTTAAATTAAATATAAATAAAATGATTTTATTTTATCGAAAATTTTAGCGTACCGTACATGGCAACAACAATGAATTGATGTATTAATTTAATCTATAGCCTAAAACTATATATTATACTTATACAGGTACTCTGATTCGTCACTTAGTTATCTGTGAAGTAATTTTTCTGCGATGGTAGTAAAGCTGGTATGTTAATTTTCGTCAAAAGAATTCCAGATTTATATAAACTTATTTACATATTGTGCTGCTAAAAATTTAGTGTATAACGATGGGTGACGGACAAAGCGAAAGTCAACTACTTTTGAGGGATGGTAAGTAAATACAATTATATTGTTTTGACAGCTGATGATTCAACCAAAATTTATTTGTATTTTTTGTTGCTAAACAATGCACAATATAAAGATAACCCGATTTGCGCTTAGCTAACTAGTCGGTTTTGAAGGATTGTGTAAGTGTAAATGTTTAAAGAAGTGTTACAGCAGTAACGTATGGAACTATTTTCACGTGAAGTTTCCGTTTTATTATTACAGAAGAAGAGAATGTCAGCACAATCTCGCCTATTGGGCCTGACGAACTTCCTCCACCGTATCAGCAAGCAGGCATGCCTATGGTAACATGTCGTGTGTGTCAAGCTATGATAGATATATCGGGAAAAAGAGAACAGCATGTTGTAAAATGTTCAGATTGCAATGAAGCCACGGTAAGTTAGTGTAAAACACTTTATGTATATGAACAACGTTTAGACTTATATTGCTATAAAAAAGTGGATCAAAATACTAAAATATTATTTTATGCCCATTAGGATGCTTTGGGATTATTACAGTGCTGTAGGCTTATAAAAAAATATATTTATATTAGATAGTCCGTTTATTAATGAAAATTATATGCTATATTATATCATGTTTATTGATGAAATCCTGCAGTCAGAGCTACATCGGTTACTTAGAATGTGTCATCTGTTATCTCCATTTGACAATAGGGCTGAAGCTGCATTTTAAAGCTAGTTAAATATTGGTGTAATAATAAACTGTCACATAACTTTTAAAATATAATAATAGTTATACCCTCAGTACATAATATCTCAAATTGAGGCAGAAAGCAGAGTGGAATGGAGTATCTTGATGCTAGATTTTTTCCATGCTGCCAGGTAAAGTGCAGAGATAAAAAGATATAGCTTAAAGTTTTAACATATTTATATCAGTTTCTACATATTTTTTAGCTTGTTGTTGCTTCCTGCACATAGCAGTGTATGTAAAGGAAACCTAATGTTAAGACTCCATTCCCCAATTTCTGCCCAGTTTTTGATACATAGTGATTTAAGTAGCGGTATTCATTGCCAATTGCTTTGTGTTAATGAAAGTAATAATTCAGTCCATCAAGCATTATTGAAACCCACATCTGTTGTGGTAACAGTCAAATCAATTATTGAAACAATTAATATATATTTGCAGCCAATTAGAAACGCGCCGCCTGGTAAGAAGTATGTGCGTTGTCCATGCAACTGTCTTTTGATATGCAAGTCCTCATCTCAGAGGATTGCATGCCCGCGTGCCGACTGCAAGAGGATTATCAACCTGGCACCCACACCTGTCACACCGCCTGTACCAACTCTACCTGGCATGTGCAGGGTTATTTGTATACATTGTCAAGATACATTTTTAGTAAGTACATTTTTTATTTGTGTAAACATACTGTGTGTGTGCTTATGTTGAGTGGTGTTAAAAATATTTTTTATTTTGTTAAGACTCCATACCCCACTTTCCGCCGAATTCTGGAGGCATTGCGTATTGATTAGCGGAACTCAACGCTGCCCTTTGCCTTGACACCAGAGCGAAGTATAGTAAATATAAATTTTAAAAATTTCCTCAAGTAAGGATCAAACCCACAACCAGTCAGCTTACAATCACACTTTGTGCCCTGCGCCACAACTGGTCTGAACTCAAACTTTATATTTCATTTTATTGGTTTGTTTTGAGAGGTTATTAATATTTAGTTGCAAAATTATCGAATTTTTAGATTTCACAACTGATCACTACTTTAGACAGGCATTGCTTGAAAATTTATTTTATTTATTTTAAACAGTCTGTGTGCATTATTTCGAAGTTATAAACAACTTGTGTTCTCTATGGCAAAAATATTGATTTCAATTTTAGTTTCGATACTAATCGACCAAACGCATAAGAAAAACTCAAGTCAATTTCTAACATATAAACTTTTTATAATTTCCATGCCTGTTACTCATTTTATAATGATTAAGAGTAATGTAATGCATGCTGTCAAGGTCAAGAGCAATACCTAAGAACTATTGTATTGTTTTCATAATAAAATTATAATAATAGAAAGGTATCAAACATTTATATTTCTGTTAAGGTATCAAAGCAAAACAGTAATAGCTAATAATGTCCTAAAGGCTTTCTTTTTATATTTAACAATGTTTCTCAATTATTTACACAAAGTGACCTATTTATGTTATGTGGTAAGACACTGGGACGGTAATCCGACTCCCGCTTCGTCACTTCCTTACTGATTTAATTAAAGTACAAGGATAGTAAAAGTAATTAGTAAAGTCCACACTGGCCAGCCTTGTCAGCCTATAGCATTTCCTACAGCTTAACGTAATTGACTTGGGTAGGTCTTAAGTCCTTTCTTCAACCTGTCAATATCAAACTTAACTTTCCGTGCTTATGTATACGTGACCTACAAAACACACTATACAATATTAAGAAATTTAATATATTTTTGACTTACAAAACACTTATAAAATAGTAATAATTTATTGTTAAAAATAAATATTTCTTTTAATATTTTTATTTACTTTTTCTGCTACTTTCCTACTGCTCAACTGTCGACGTGAATTCGACCTAATAGTTTGTAATAATAAAATTACTTTTGTTATTAAGTAGAAAACCGCTATATCAATATCGAGTTACGTTATCACTGGGAACAAAACCATTCACATATCATGCAACTTCCTAGAGCTAGACGTTTGAAATACAGTATGAAATGAAAGTGTTAAATACAATAGTTTTATATCGATTTGTCCGACTCAGCGCCTTATTGGATTTTAAGAAACCAAACTAATCGCTTTTAACACTGACCATTCGGAAAAAACTCCATTATTATACAGGTTTCAGTGTAATTCTATTACTTCTCTCTCTCTCTCTGTGTGACTGACTGGCTCTGACTGGTTGTGGGTTCGATTCTCACTCGGGGGAATGAAATATTTAATATTATAATTTGTTCGCTCAGATACGTTACGTACGTTTTTGGTTAGGTACTGCTATTCATCACATAGCACTGGGATTTACTTAAAAATTCCAGTTACATACAAACATTTTATCAGCTTTAAATTTTATGTTTGTTACGCATCGCTAATTAGTAATACTAGAGTTACGTCAACATTAGCGAAGGGTGAAAGTTAATTATATGTATTATTAGCTTTAAAACTTCTGTTATATTCATCGTCAAATAGATTATAGACAAGCAACTATCATACATACACACATTGTCGTTGCTTAGATACGCCTAAACTGCAATACGAATACGAATTTTTATGTATGAAATTTATTCATTTCAGTATCAATTATTGAAAAATGCGCCAGTGCGCTGCCCTCATTGCCGGAAGGTATCGTCCGTGGGGATCGGTATGAAGCGGAATAGAGGTATGCTGTTCTTAGTGCTAGCTCTAATAGTGTTCGCCATCGCTCTAGGAGTCACCCTGGGAACGCTCTCCGTTGCCAAGGCTCATGGTGGAGGAATCTACGTAGCATACGTAGGTGCCTTTTTACTGTCTTTCGTTCTCGCCAGCCGCGCCACGTACTACTTCGCAATGAAAGTGAGCACGATCGAGGGCCCCATATAAGCCTCCGACTGAGCGGCTTTCCGTTTTTGTGATAGTATGACTAATATCTCGATTCCATATTGCATTATGTATACACATATTATATAGGATTTATTGGATAAATTGCCTAACCCGTTATATTGTAGGGCAGTGTTGGTTTTCAATTTGACATTGACGTAAGTCCTGACACTGACACCGGTAGTTGCATGGAATTATATAAGTACATATTATGTTTTACGTGTTGACTGTTACTGAAATATCGCATCGGTAAATACACAGTAGTACGCATTCCGAAATTAATTATATAATTTAATACTACGTACCTATAGGGAGGATGCTTATAGTGTTTGATACGATTTGAAGTGATTTTTACCTTTAAAATATTGGCTATAGCTTTGCTGTATTCACTAATTTATACATTATAAACAAGTTTTAAGTTATTAAAATATTAGCCGACAGTTCATCACGGAAACCACTTTATATGCAAAAAGTGTATAATTTGTTTACTTCGAACACTTTTTATGAATATTTGTTAAAAAAAATGCACCTTCTCGACAGTGGTTTTCATTTTTTTTTTAATTGTGTCTAGAATTTTCTAAAACTATATTAAGATTCTTTTGCATACAATGTTTTCTTTACGCAAGAATAATGTTTTGGCTTACGGTCCGTAAATATTTTTGTTAGAATATAAGTAACAATTCAAATTACTTTCCATGGAAACGACTCTTTCGATAAAAGAAGTCCTTTAAATAAAAAATGTATCATTTGAACTTCTTTTTGAAAGTTGATTAATTAAAGACTTACTAAAAAAGTCTACTAGCTAACTAGTCAAGGCTTATTCGTTGTGAAAAAAAAATGTGATTTCTGGTTCATAAATTTGTCTTATATTAATTTTAAATGATTAGATGCAACATTTAGACATATTATAGTACTTTGTTCACATATATTACATTTTGTTTTTGTTACTTTATTTAATGATAAAATAAAAATGTCATAACTTTTTAATACAATTTTTACAATAATATAGTCTTCAGTATCATTGCATAATTGCGAAAAATATGTTTCTTAAATTCCGCCTAAAATGCTAAAATTCGACTTGATTAAATGTCCTATTAACAAATAAAAACTATTATTAAAAAGTAAATAATAATTTCCTTAAAATTATGTTTCACTAAAAAAAATATTATCGTTTTGGGCACATTATTAGGTATGTTATATACTTGTTATTTCAGGTTACAACACCTTAAATCTATTTTCATGATAAATGTGCCATCTAAAAATACGAAATAAAAACTATTTATATTTATCTTGTCAAAGCAATACGAACACTCGTACTTTTTTGTATTCGTGTATGCTGGCGACGTGTTTCATCACTATAAAAAAAATTCTTACTAGCCTAACAGATATTTCTCACCCCTTTTATATAATAAGAATCTTCCATGCGGTTAAGCGTGTAAATATCTATACAGTAATTTATCTGCAACTTATCAAACAGTGATGAAATCGGTCCTCAATGTCATATGGTATTTTATCAAATATTAAAAACATGTGTTAAAAATAGCAATTAATTAATTTATGCATAAGAATGTATATAACTTGTGTTGAAGATTACAGTTTGGCAATAAAATGTTAAGATAATACATTTTTTACTTCCTAATAATAGCTTATCATAAGTGACAGCTCCTATGAAGAAATTGAATGAGATATTCCTAGGAGCTTTACTTTCCAGATAGCTGCTTACAACTGTAAAACATACAAAGTATTTTCTGTTCTGTTCGTGCTAGTTGGGCATTAAGCATTTCGCCAATTTTACGTTGTGCGAAGGACACGCGAAGAAAGTTATACAGTAAAGAAAGAAATAATTTTACACAATAGTTGAATGCATGTTAAAAAAATCCGATTAAAAGCCGTATTTTAACTGAATCTTTCTCCTTCACCTATAACAAAACAGAAAATATTGTTATTCTATTACCAAACTACTAGCCATATTGTCATTGCTTGCTCGCACTAGTTACTATGTAAAATATTACATATTATTACAGTTAAATCACAAAACATATTATATTGAGTGTTTTCATTGTTTTCGTTTGACATTTTTAAACGCGATATGAAAACCCGACAAAGTGTAAAGGTTTAAGTCATTTATTTAATATCTTACTTAGTCTATTACTAAATGTTTTATTTTATATTCTTTACTTTGATATTTCTTGCATTCTGTATGTATTGTTGTTGCAGAAGACTGTATTATTGAGATTAATGACAAAATTTTAAAACGTTTTTATGTTTGTTATAGCCTACAGGGTACATAGCCATTGTTTCTGTAATTGGTTTATTTTTAAGAATTGTAAAAAGTTTAAACAACTAAAATAAAGTGTATATTACTATTTATTTTCTATGATTGAAATATAATCTCAAAACATATTATGTGTAACGTACAAGGAATTAATAAAATATTACAAACCCTTCTTTAAAAATATTTTTTTATTTAAGTATTTATTCATATCAATTATGAAAATGTTGCATACCTATAAAGTAGTTATCACAAAGTAATAGAAAATATGAGTAAAAATTAAACTTCACTTTATTAATTTCTCACACTTGATATAAGATTATAAAAAAAAGAATTAAACTGTTAAAATGTTGAAATAACAACACACACGTAATCTCACATCCATACACATATTTAAACACTTTGGCTTAATAAATAACTTTAATTGTTCAAAGCGGATTTAACAGTTTTAAAATCAGGATGAGTAAAGAATAAAAGTTGTCACCATATGGCAAACCCTTCTATCTAACAAAACACGATATCTCAAAAGAAAATAATGTTCTAACACAGCCTGTCTTCCATCACGTTGATATATCGCCTTGTAAAATATCAATTTATTTTAATTTAGGTTCTGCTAGATATCTGTATGTACTTATCCTGTCAAAAGGTAATAAAAAAACCACAGTATGTTGTACATAATACATTTATTGCAATAAATTGAAATATGCTTTTAAAAATACATAATTTATGGAGACGTTTTGATGTGATTTTGTTGTGATGAATATAATAAGGTTTACACAATTATTCAAATATTAAAATTGTTTTTTTTTTTAACTTTACGTTAAATATTAGATACATCTGTAAGTCTCTTCATTGTACTATTATATAATTTTACAACGAGTTTTGCACTTTGAGAATATTAAAACCATGAATATAGTTCTTCTACATAATTTGAAGAATAAATGTAAAGTTATTATTAAAAATTTTAAATAATTTTTATTCAAAATAATCTAAACTACCCACGACTAGATATTTAAACATGCAGTAAAAATGTTATCGAATCTACATCTTGTTACTTAACATCTAGATATAAATAATAAAACATTTACGTCAAACGGAATGCTTACTCACAATAATATAGGCGTATAAATAAACGATTCAAAAATGGGTTATGAACCCACAAACCTAAAAAGGCACGTAACAGATTCTCATCGACAAGTAGACATTTGAGTACAATCGACATCCTGTTCGTATATAATTGTTACTACAAAATATCTAATTATAAATATTAGGGCCTGATCATTTCAAATTCGTAACATGTTTTCAAACAAGAAGGGACGTTTCAATTTTACGTAAGCAGGTATTTTGACGGAGTTAATAGAATTAATTTTTATTAAAACGATAGTATTAAAAATATTTTTTTTAGATGATAATAAAATATAAAAGTTCCGTTTTTACCACTTTTATGCTTACGTAAACATGTTTACTTATAAATATTAGGTGATACTACAAGCTAATGTGCTTTATCGTAAGTATCCTTATGTTGGTAGCCCGAGACGTAGCCGGAACTGTCGACTAGATCCTTCCTCCCGGCTATGCCTTTCCCTTTTCCGGATTGATCAAAACGTTGTTTATGGGAGCCGGTATATTTAGTGGTGTCAGTCAGCCTGTCGACGGCCGCCGCTGCTGCTGGTGACTTGGGCAGCTAAATCATGTGAAAAAGTAGTAAGTTAACTAAGATAAGTACCCAATAGAACTTTTACTCCTACTGTACCAGAACACAACTGCATAGGTAAGTACTAGGTAGAATTGGTAGTAACATTTTTATTAAAATCTTTTAAATCGATTTGTATTTTTTCAATTAAGTAAACAATTAGCTGTTTAAATTATTTACTATACTTCGTCTTAATATTTTAAACTAGATAATTAACGCTTTTTTTAATTATTTTGAAATACTACGTCATGTTACACTTTGTGTGACTCTAAACGCGACTGATTGTGGGTTCAATTCCCACTCGAAGAAACGAAATATTTATTTAAATTTCCATTTCTTCGTCCTGGTGTCCAGACAAAGCGTAGCGTTGAGTTCTGCCACTTAACACGCAATACCTCCAAAATTCGGCAGAAGGTGAAGAACGGAGTGTATTAACACTAGGTTCCCTCTGCCTACCCTGCTTTATGCGGGGTACAGCGTGAAGCTGATTTAAAATTTAAAGCAAATTTTAAGTATTTACATACACATTTAATATTAACTTACGTGTGTTGAAAATCCCGGCTGGCCGCATGTTGTAAGTTTCTTTTTAATTTCATCTAATTCAAATTTCTTACTTTTCGCCAAATCATCCAAGAATTTTTGATAATCATCGATACCAAGTTTGACTGATTTCAATTTTTTAAAATGAATGGCAGTATCTGTGGTGGTTATTTTCTTCCCGTCAATGACTTTTGCTTGTTTCATCCACTTGTCACTTTGGGACAGCGTGATTTGTTTTCCGTCTGACTTGGGATCTCCAAATTTAGAGAACATTTTAAATGCATCCTGTAAGGAAGTAAACTAGTATCAATTTCTAAATAACATTGTAAAAGTAGAGAACATTCACAGAATTTATGACGATAGAATGGCAAAAAAGATTTGTGAAGCGAGAATGAGTGGAGAGAGGGAGGGGGTACTCTGTTCTACAGTCTTCTTTTATAGTCTTGGAAGGTAGGATAAGAACAACCGAGTTCTATAAAATATTAGATATTTTTAATTTTCTTCACAATTTTCTTACCCGTGACTATAGATACTAATGGATATATCGGTTTTTTGCGGCAAAACTAAATATTTTCCCGCAAATTATCCGCCAATCCGCCAAAAGACAGCGTGTTGAAATCTACTGCGCTTTATCTTACTAGTCACAAATATAACCATACCAATATTATTATTGTTATTATACTTAATATTATTTAATTACATAGTGTATAATAATTAATACCTAATAAATTGTTTTTGATCGTATCTCGAATGTAATGATTAAAACATACAAAAGATAATAATATTTAAAAACAAATGTAAGTATAAAAATTATAAAGCAACTTGGTTCTAAATAAAGTTCTAAAAGAAAGTTTTAATATAATAAATTTTCATTTCGGTTAATATAAGAAATATTCATTTCGGCATAATTTTCCTACAGAATATTAGAAGAAATTGACGAACACAACTTCCACGTTCGATTAATATCATTAAAATTTAAAATATTTGTAGGTGTAATTAGGTAGATAGAATATAATGTTTAATATTTACCTTAAATGGAATGGCGTTGTCATCATTTTTGTTCGGCGTTCCGTTGGCTGCGCCCGGAGCTGTCCCGTTTTCCAACTTGACGTCCTTCACTTCCTGCGTCACCTGCTCGACCGCTTGTTCCTCCGACATGCTTACTGCTGTTACTGAAAAAAATATTTAAAATTATTTTAATCTTAGATAAATATTTTTTTAAATTTAAATTATGTATCAGCTTCGAATCAAATATATGCCTTATCATTTATGTAAAATCAGTAAAATGTTTAGTAGGTAAATTGAGGTAGAGCATTTTACAAACATAAAATGCCTTTGGGTTTTCAAAAAAAGTAACACAGTATATTAATTTCCTTTTCTTACTTTTTTAGCCTCGCGCATTTTCCCGCTTAGAGCAAGGTAGGCAGAGGGAACCTAGTGTTAAGGCACTTCATTTTCCGCATATTTTTCGAAACATTACGTGTTGAGTGGCGGAAATCAACGCCGCGCTTATCCTAGATACCAGAGCGAAGAAATGAAAATATACATTTAAATAAATATTTCCTTTCCTCGAGCAGAGATTGAACCCACAACCAGCCAGATTTACTTTTCTTTCTTAAATTGCATAATTCAAAATGCAATCAATATTTTGAATAATTTTAAGTCCTAGAAAATGAAAAACCGTTATTGCTTATGATTGGAAATGATGATAATTTGCAAATTATTTTTTCCTTTTCGTTTTATTATTAATAATTATTATCTACGCCTCTGTAATAAAATTCCACAATATATTTTAAATATGCTATTTACTAGAGAAATTAAAAATAATTATAAGAAGGATGATAATAAAAAAATCTATTACTCTGTTCAATAATATAAAAATGTTTGCTTAGACGAAACGAATGTCTGAATAAATTTTTATTTTTTTAATTAAAAGAGCAACTGTTGAGTTAAGTACTTGCAGGCTCTTCTCAGCACTACTTTCTGAGTCTGTAGGTGGATGAACATTCAAAAATTCAAAAATGCTTTAAAAATCTATTTGAATAAGGAATAATTTGAATTGCATTTAAATTATTTTTAATAACACTTCCGTTCGCCACCTTCCGCTGGATTCCAGAGGCATTGCGTGTTGAGTGGCAGAACATAACGCCACGTTTGCAATTTTTTAAGTTATAAACAATTGTAGAAAGTCAAGGTAAAAATCATCAGCAAAGTTCAATATTATGATGTCATAGTTAAAGCAAACTAGTTAGTTATACATACATATGTATATCTCAGTGTTATTGACAAGTTAGATACTATACGTTTTATGTTTTCGCGCTAAAAGCGGCAATTACATCAGCGACCTTGTCCAATGAACACTTTACTACGCGTATCCGTAAATATCAGCTCAGATTTATCCTTGCTTCTACGATTTGGCTATTGAAATTTTAAAAAAGGAAAATTTCTATTCTAAAGGTTCTCTATTTAGATTTAAATATTTTCTTTTACTTAGCCTGATTAGATAAAACGCAGCAAAATAAATACTATTTGCAATAACACTCTTGACAAAATGCATTTAATAGGAAAATGTAATGGAAGGCTTAAGGAAGGAACAGCCAAATAAGATGAAAAAGATAGATAGGTAAATATGAAGTGACATGATCGCATCTATAATTATATCAAACAAAGAATAATGTTAACCACTTTTGCCTGAATAAAAGAAAAAGTTCTTAGGACAGAAACAGTAAGTACCTTTGGGTGAGTAGGTATATAACTATTGACTATACGAAATAGAGTTGCATTGTATTTTTGCTATTTATTTACATATAACAGGTAGCGATACACTTTACACTCACGCCAAGACTGGCGCAGGAGTACTAAGTATGACTGTAAAACGGAGAGGTTATGTGTTCGATTCTCTCTCGAGAAAATTAAATATTTAATATTTCCGTTTTCTTCGTTCTGATGCCGTGGCGTTGAGTTCCGCCGCTCAACACGTAATGCCTTCGGAAAAATGGGCAACAGTCTTGTCTTATGTCTTAACACTAGGTTACCACTGCCTACCCTGCTGCGGGATTCAGCATGACGCTTAAAAAAATACAAGTAACGTCTTTATATAAATAAATGTACGCGAAAATGTGAATGACGCGATGAATAGATCATTCTAGTATCTCCTATTGGGTCATCACGTCTCTAGTTTAAATATTGCAACGCAATTGTAACCTTGTTATATGAAGTTCATTTTATCATTATTTTAGCGCTATCTATAAAAATTAATGGAGCCCGTTATTAATAGTATTTTTTGGCTAAACCGCTAAAATCTAAAAAGATTTAATGATAAAATAGCACTTGTCGACGCATCCAGGAGTACGTATCACCTACACCTCCGCAACGACCGCTGTGGGTGCTGGAGGATATAAGCCATTAGATCTGGACCAGACCTAGACACGTACACTTGAGTCTAAATAATATGTGATTTAATAAACAGAGGTCACGATTCTATGCTCGATTTCAATTAGTTCAAGTACGTAGGTGTACATTTATCAATGATAGGTGATGATGTATCACAATGTATACGAGTATACTAAGTATCTAAAATATTTAAACTATTATTTATTAATTAAAACAAAATATGTGTAGTTAATAATGACTTCTTACATATGAGAGTGACTAAAATCTACTTTTAATGTATTATATAACTTTAAGTATTTTTTCTCTTAATCTATATATATAAAATCGAAAGGTCACTCACTCATCACGAAATCTCAGAAACTGCAAGTGCTAGGAATCTCAAATTTTGCATAGGAGTTATTTATATGACGTAGGTGCTCGCTAAGACGGGAATTTGCAATATGCGACTTCTAAGGGATTATTTTTGGGGTTGAAAGTTTGTATGAAACTTCGTTACTACAAATGCTAGAAGTCTCAAATTTTGCATGGACGTCAGTTATAGGACGTAGGTACTCATGGAGACAGAAATTAATAGTAACGTAGTTCACGCAGGCGAAGCCGCGGGCGGGCCGCTAGTTGTATAATAAACGTTGTCCCAATTTTTATAATATTGATCATCCATATACAAACAGAAATAAAAATGCCTTACAGGTAGGTGTCAATATGGCAATTTTCTGCTTCCACCCTAATTACGCTTTTAATGTAAAACAGAGGGTGTGAACGAAACGTGATGTCACCTCTTGACCCACTTCCTATTTATTATTAGTGCATGTTCAAGTCGCAACTGCATTTCTTTAAATATAATATGAATAGATACGTAACTATCCATTAATAATGATATGAATGCGCTTGCTTGTATGTATTATATTTAGCTAATGCGGTTATTTTAGTCTGCCGTAAATATTGCCTCGTAGAGGATTATGGGATTCATATTATTTTGATTAGGTACACCTGTTTTATTTTTTTTAATGTTCGTTTACAGATTATTATATTCATCAATATCACGGAAAAATACGAATGGTTGATTAGATAAAGAATACATATAGTCTTTGTATTTAAGTGACAATATTATAATATATAAATAAAATAAATCAGCTTCACGCTGAGGCAGAGGTAATCTAGTGTTAAGACACACCGTTCCCCACTTCCCGCCGAATTTTTCGAGGAGGAACTCAACGTTGGTTTGCCTTGGTGCCAGAGCGGAGAAATGAAAATACTAACAAATGATAATACTTCTAATTCTTTCGAGTGGGGATCGAACCTACAACCAACTGTAACACACCCTTCTGCCCCTGCGCCACGACGACCTCACTAATATGTATGCTCATCTACATCTACTTACTTATATTATGTAAAATAAATAACGCTAACTTATATTATGAATATTATCTAGATACAGCAAGACAATAGGTCCAGAAATAACATTGAGTAATTATGTAGATATATATTACACGAGTATGTGTAAAGTAACAAATAATTAGAAGAGACTTATGACAGTGATTCATTTAAACAACTAGAAAAATATAGTCAATATGTTCCGTTCAAAGATATCAATGATGTATGGTAGTAATTTGTTCAAAATGTATTTTTTTATATCTTAATGTACAATTGTACTGGTATATAATATATAGTGTATTAGATATACAAATGATAGTAAATGGTAAAAGAAAACTCAGCATTACGTTTCCAGAATAGAACTCTTGCAGAGGATAGCGCGTGAGTCGTGACCCACTCCGTAGATGACGTCAGTAGCGTACATCGGTCTATGTATATTTTGATAGAGCATTGTAATTGAGTCACCCCAGTCGGAATAAATTGTGTTTTCGCAATTTTTATAGCCTTGCCTATTAAATTTAATTTTAAATGGTACAGCTTATTCTATGAATAGCAAACTCTTCATTAGTTATGGCTTTCCTTACTTACAAAAGTATCTTGGTGCAATTTTATTTTATTATTGCAAATATTGAAAATATTATATGCCTACCACATCCACATAGTTAAGACAGTGTAAAGGTTAATAATGTGTTGTCATTGATTAGTCGGTAAGCTATTAAATATTAGTAATTTATAAAAGATATTATTTTTAATCTCATATAATAATTATTAGCAGTCTGAGCACGTTTATATATCCAAATGGTACAATGCCATTACGTCACCTATAAACGTGACAGACTCATCGCGATCTAATATAGGTAGGTACACTTTATATATTTAATAATAAACATCATATTACAACATATTCCTATCATTCATTAAAAGAAAAATACTGTAAGAAATAAAACAATACGGATGTAATTATAAACATAATATAAAAAAAATTGCTATTGATACCACGGGAAACATGAAAGTGAAATTTCATGTATAATTGATGTTAATGGCCGCTTCGATGGTAACAACTAAAAGTTGAAGGTGTTAAAGGAAACTCTCACAGACAATGAGTACCATGGAACAATTGGATATCACATACGTTATAAGAGTAGGTAGTAGGTAGTAGTAGTAAGTGCCTCACTAATTTATTATTAAACTCTTTTTATATATGGTACCTATATATAATAGGATATAAGAACTCTCTCAATTAAAATAAATATACTTTAATTAGATTTTTATATCTTTCTACAATAAATCCTCTTTCCTGAGTAAGGAAAGAAAAATACTTCAAGAGGAATCACAAAACACTTCGTATATACTTATGCAAAAATGTTGAAAATGTATTAAATGTTGTAAGAAAATAATTTCAGGGTGGCCACGACTCGTTAACTATACTGTAAATGTCAATCTATTTATTAAATATCAATATTTCTAATAAAGTAGAGAACCTTCACGTACATATTTCTGATAGAATTATAACGTGATTTTTTGACTTGACAATAAATAACATTTATTTTGTTTCTTATTAGACATTATATTTTTCATCCCTGGTCCCAAAACCCAAAACACGCATTAACGAATAAAGATAGATGAAGTACAGTCGTTATCTTATATTGTTTTGTTGTAGGCGAAGGTCAGTGCAACTAAGCCACTGTAACCGTTAGCTTATCGTGAAATTGCATGAAATTGTCCCTACTGATAACAGTATATCGCTAGGAAATTCAATGTCGTAAAAGTATTTAATTATCACTCGGTTACGTTTATCTGATATACGATGAAGATAGATTACTGCTTCGAATGTGTTCATGCGTCAAAAATAGCTATGCCTATATATCGCGCCTTTAGAATTATAGTGACCTTATTAAAAAAAACATGATTTTGA
>JAEBDU010000030.1:679104-717216 GCA_016802625.1 Heliconius numata
ACGCGCATGCGCACACGTCCCCTTCTCCTACTTGTGGGGTACCTCACTACCCATTGTAGAGTCTAGTAGCTACTCGTGGAACATCACATCACTAGTCTATACAACCGTCTATATGATAGGTAGACCCATAAATTGATTTAAGCTCAAGTGAGGGAAAGGAGAGCGTCAATGCAACTGGTATCAGGGAAAATTAGGAAAAACGAAAATATTTATGAAAAACTTTTTTTGTTGGTTTGTATTCATTTTTTTGAAATCATTTAATTTAATTATTTTTTTCGTTAATATAACAGAGTAGACAAAGGGAACATAGTGTTAAGACATTTCGTTCCCTACGCACCGTCGAATTCGAAATATTGAGTGTGTTTGAAAATAGATCTTACGCTTATCGCTTAATTAATATAAGCCGGACGACTCTATTGCAAGCGATACTTTTATCGCAGTCGGGAATTTCAACTGTAGGTACGAGCGTGGTTGTGAATAAAATTTGGACAAAATTCGAGTTTAAAATTTGCCCCACACGCTATTATATATTTATTGTGTTCCCAGTAACTCAAAATTTCAATAGCGAATGAACAAGATATTTTTTTTTTGCTTATTAATTACGTTTATATTTCTATTTCTTCGCTCTGGTGTCAAGGCAAAGCGCGGCGTTAAGTTCTGCCACTCAACGCCTCCAAAATTCGGCAGAAAGTGGGTACGGAGTGTCTTAACACTAGGTTCCCTCTGCCTACCCTGCTGTGTGCGGTGCTGTGTGTCTGTGTACGGATATAGCGTGAAGATGATATTTTTATTTTTTATTTATTAATTTCAATACGAGGATTAAGTAATATGTGATATATAATTTTATTACATTGGTTATAGCTACAAAAAACATTTTTAACATCAGAAATAATTGTTACCCTTAACTTATGTATGTATGAGAATGAGATATATAGTACTCGTTCATACTCGAATGCTATTGAAAGAATGACCCAGTTTTAACCAGCTACACTATACCTGCTTCAGTTATCTTTTTATGGAGTCCTGTCTTTATAATTCCTTCCATTAAAGGTTCACAAACCTGACCTGACACATTCATATGCGGGAGACCGTGAGTTAACAATTCTCGGGATATAACTTTAAAATGCTTTCGCCGTGTGATTCCGAACTAGAAAAGCATCACCCCAACACTAATGGTGTAGAATGTAGATGATACTGAGTGAAACAGTCACGTCGCCAGCAAGGGCAACACGCGTGGTCCGACTCGACCAGATCAGCAGCACCTTTAAGCCAGCGTTAACTATTTAACTTTAGCTAATATACAATTTTTCTAGTGAGATACATTTACCCTGAAGACGGCAAATGTGTAATGCTTATTTATATTATATTGTTTGCGATATTCATTTTTTAAATAAAAAAATATACTATTTAAATATATTATATTTTTTATAAATTGCACTAATATTAACTTTACAACACTTAGGCGATTGTCATTTTTATGCTGAAGTTTTTATACTAAAAAGAAACAGAATAAATCTATATGTATATGTACACTGCATCAATTTATACAATGCACATATGTATATAAACATATTTTTGTAATATTTGACATTAATGTAGCAATCGACTTTTATATACATAATATAAAACACTGACACAAATTGATACAGTCACAATGTACCCCGCAGTGCCATGACGCATAAAAAAATAAGTATTCATTTAATATAATAATTTCAGCATCTATATATATTTATTAATAGAAGTTAACAAAACAAAAAAAGTATATGTAAATGTTATAAATATTATACAAACTGTTACATATTAAAATAAACATCAATCATTTCAATACTGTTCTTTCATTGTACTATGTGTTTATTGTTCTTATATTTATATTAAGCTACCTTACTGTACTTTGTACGTAATATTGCTAGTATTTTTTAACAAATGTATATAGTTTTAATATATAAATGCTATTTATTGAATTAGATCAAAAATAAGTATTAAAAAAAATTCTGCAATATTTTTAAATAACACCAATGTCTATATATAAATATATTTTTTAACTTGCATAAATAAAGTAAAAATTACATAATTATAATATATAATAGCTTTGGTATAGGTGGCCTTCCAAATATTACGTACCACAATTTGAGAGATGGGAGGCGTGGTAAAATGTTAAGATGTGTTCCTTGAACTATGCTTAATGTTACAAAGGTTTACTCTATTTGCGTATGAAACTAGGTAATTAAAAGCTTCTAAGTTTCTAGCTAAGCCTTTTATTGCTAAGAGAGGGAGAAGGGTCATAAGTTTTCAAAGTTGCTTTAAATAACCCAATTGTTCTATAATTATGCATAAATTATACCTGCATACATAGTACCTTATTTTATATAAATCTTTCAGATGAAAATCAATTACTGTATGTATAGCATTTTACATTGTATAATATATACTATAAATTAATGACATAATCAATATGTCTACAGCTAAGTCAATAGCATGTTATAAAAATCTAGATACAAAAACCCTAATAAATTGTAATGAACTTTTATATAGAGAACATAAGCAGTCTGTATAAATAATGTAACACTGATTATTTGACAGTTATAAATATTTTTTATCACAATATATTATGTGTCAATTGTGTCTGTTTTTTATCACACTCTATCTCGCATATAGCAAGGTGGCCAAGAGAAATCGATTATTGCATTTCTCCTTATGGGAATCGAACCCACAACCGTCGCGTCTACAGTCAGACTCTGCCACTGCGCCACGACGGCCTCCATATTATTGTACTATCTATTATTGTACTATGATGATAAATTCATTATGTCTCCTAGTTTAGGTAAGACAACATCAGGCAGAGGTGGTCTTCTATCATTTCTCATTTTCTCTAAATCCTTCTCGGAAGTCACTCCCGTCATAACAAGAAGTGTTTGAAATCCGCATCTAACTCCAAATTCAATGTCAGTATTACATCTGAAAAATATAATGTGCAATATAAATGAAACCATTTTTTAGTAATTTATTTCATGGTCTGTGTCAGTTGTGGCACAGGGGCACAAAGTGTGACTGTAAAACTGACTGGTTGTGGGTTCTATCCCCACTCGTAGAGATGAACTATTTATGTAAATTTATATTTCTATTTCGTCGCTCTGGTGTTGAGGCAAAGTGCGGCGTTGTGTTCCACAACTCGGAAAGTGCGGAAAAGTAAACTATAGATGATGACATTAATTATTTATTAACATGTCATATAAATAGTAGGGTAGAGATAAAGTGGCCATAAATGTTGTTTATAATTATATCAAATCTTCTACATTGTTAATAAAAACCTTCTTAAGAGACTTTGTTTTCAGGCAAAAAGATATTTTTGTACATAATTTGTTTTAACTAGTAAATTATATATCAAGAATAGTGTAGTGTGTAAAATCGTCTTCACATTATTTTTTAAAATATACTTTTAATTTAGCTCCCTGCAGATGCATGGATATGAACATATAATGTAATTATTGGTAATGATATTGCACACAATATTAATTATTAACATTAGGAAATATAATATGATATTATATTTTTTTCAAAATCAAATCTCTAACATAAGTAATTAATTAACACTATGAGTAAACAAAAATTAAAAAAAAATCTTATTCGCTCCACCCTATTAAATATTTCATTTTTAGTCATACCTGTCACCAATCATTAAAGTTCTAGCAGGATCTAAGCCAAATGACTCCAGAAACTTTCTAACATAGTCATTTGGCTTGCCCAGCACTAAGGCCTTTCTTTCTGAACATGTCTCCACAGCCCGTACTAGTGTTCCTGTTCCTGGTATAATAATCGAACTGGATTTTGGAAATCTTTCATCAGTGTTAGTTGCAATAAATAGGCATTCTTCATTGGCAAGATAAGATGCAGCTTTCATTAACTTAGGGTAGCTGACATGTTCATCAAATCCAACTACTACTGCTCCTACTTCTGGATCCATGTCCGCTGGAGTCATCGACTTAAAATCTGCTTTAACATGATCAGGCTGGAAGCAATTTATTGTAATTATATTTTTTTATTATTATCTATTTGGCAATCTGTTTGTAAAACAACAATCGAAGATGATAAGTCTTGTTTGATTTATTTTAAGGGTTGTAGACCACCGAATATTGAAGGATACAGTAATTACATAAATAAACATGTTAAATACATGTATAATATATTTCACATGTTTATTTATGTGTATATATAAATATATTAAATATAAAAAGTTAATGTTTCCATATGAGTGGATTATTGATAATTCCTATCATCTATTGTAGTTTTTGTAACTCTTCATTTATTTATGCTTTTGGACTTGAAACTGAAAGGGTTGAAAATAGAGGTAATAGCTTTAATATTGACTTTAGCCAAAAATTAAAATTTTATGGAACATACTTACTCCCACACCTATGTGCCGAATTCCCACAGCTTTAAGTTCATCTCCGATTCCATTAGAGCCCAATAAATACACTTTTTTTCTAAATCCAATTCCTTTTAAGTAATGTGCTACTAAGTAAGCTGTAGAAAGTATTTCCTCCTGTCAATGGAATATTTTACAATCATTTTAATACAAATAAAACACGATAAATATTAATTGTAATAAGAAAGAGTTTTAAAGAATAGTACCGGCTCTGCAATAAAGCCCAGCTGCTGAGCTTTAATAGCGAAATCACTGCGTATTTTTGTAGAATTGTTGGTAACATAAAATATCCTTTTGCCTAATTTACGAAAATAATTCATAGCCTCTGCCGATCCCGGAATCGCATTATTATTAATCCATAACACACCTGCAAACATAAAAGATAGACCATAGATATGTGACCACTAACATAAAATTTATATACTATAAGTTCTACGACATACAACTTACCATCACAATCACTTAAAACTGTATCAAAAGAATTTAAAAATTCTTGAACTTTGTCTGAAGACGCTTCTTGAAGGTTGAAAACTGATGATTTAAACATTTTTTTGTTGGTTGTTACTACGGATCTATTGGTTTTGTTGCAACTATGTCTCCTACTAATATAATACAAATTATTTCTTAAGTATGTTTGAAAATATCTGATCATTTTTAAAATTATGATAAACAGCGATTGATTGGTTATTTCATAATATTAAAAGCAATGGCCATGATAGTTTCAAGTCAACCTACCTTGCCGATTAATTTGAAATCAAAAGGTCAAACTAATGTCAATTGTCACTTTTGATTTTCCCTATAGGTTGCCATTGTCAAAGTTATAAGTTTTAAACATTGGTAACTGACGTTTAATTATAGGTTTGCGCATGCAAATCAAAACAAATATATAAAAATAAAACGAAAAAATACATGTATATTTTTTTAATGTTTGCTGTTTACATGTCCATGCTTCAAGATTACGTGATTAAATAACCAGAATAATCAATGACTTTACAAATTTGTTTTTATTTCTTTGTAAATAAACCTCATCGACACATGAAATCCAAAAAAATACGGCTTAGTGATATTTTCGTTATGAAGTCATTTTTATCCAATATAATTTGGATTTTATTACCCGTAATATAAATGTATAAAAAAGTAGCGGTATCACATGCACGTGACGGCGGACAAATATTGTATTAATGTAAGTATAGATCGTCTAGTTGAAAACTGAATGCCCCTCCACTATACTTGCAAACAAAAAACAACCAGTTTAATAATAAGATCAAATCTTAGCACTGTCGGCTATTTCCAAAAGTTTCAAGTTCAGTTTAGTTTTCCTTAACACATTAAATAAAATACTTAAGTGTAAGGTGGAGGGGTGAGGGGTTGTCCATTTCGAAAGTAGATCATCTATACTTTAATTTTTATATACTGGTATTTATCGTATATAGGAACGTATATAGATTTGACATTTCGTTGTGCTCGCTAGTAGCTACTAGCTACTCGTCGCTAGTTGCTACTTCAAACTTCACTGCTTCATTCATTAACGCCTGAACTTTGACGTCTTGATTAATATATAAACATTGGTGAGTGCACATGAACGCCACAAATTAAAACCTGAACCTATACCTATTGGTAAGATTATTCATAAAATATTTAACTTTCTTTACCGTGGTAGTATTTCATATGAGTAAAGTTGAGCGAAATCTACCTAGTTTATTGTAAACTTATTTTAATTTTTTTTCCTGCAAAGATAAATATTCTTGTATCTATTTATTATTGACCACTTGATACTTTTATCAAAAGTTGATGGTGTAGACGATAACGGCTTAAGATTTAATTAGAGTTATTAATCAACAATCGTATCAACGAAATTGAATAAACTCTGCTTGAAGAGGTTTCTGCAGAAATGGCGCCAAATTTTAAAATTCTGTCCGGCCAGTTCACTTTGAAAGGTCATTATCAGCCTTTAAATTAATATTAAGTGACAAACGTTGTGACGTATACTGCAGAAAACATTCAAAATATATGGTTGCTTCTTGTCACCAGAATCAGCTTCACGCTGTATCCCGCACATAGCAGGGTAGACAGAGGGAACCTAAAGTTAAGATATTTAATATTCTCATTTTCTCGCTCTTGTAACGAGGCAAAGCGCAGCACTGGTCTCCGCCATTCAACATGCAATGTCTCTAGAAACCCCATCCCAGTTTCCGGGGATTCCATTCCGTAACGCTTGTTAATTTGGAATAAATTAAGATAATAATTTATCAAATATTTTATGTAATCGTTAGGAGTTACGTTATTGATATCCGTGACGTGGTACAAGGTATGACTATATCGCGGCGGTTGTGGGTTTGATCCCCACTTATGGGAATGAATTATTATTATTTATTAATATTTTTATTTCTTCAGTCTGGCACCAAGGCAAAACCCTGGCTTTGAGTGCCGGAGTTTCTCGAAAAATTTGGCGGAAAGTGGGGAATAGAGTGTCTTAACACTAGGTTACCTATCTTGCTAGAGAACCCTCAATGTTTCCAACAAGTCGTTGTATATCTCGAAAAAAATTTTTTTTTTTTTTTATGGCCTTATTTTGCGATGACAGGCGCAAAAAAAATATCTTTCGTAGATATTTATTCAATCAGAGCTGTCATCTAATAAGATGACAGCTCTGATTTCGTTTCGTATTTTGATGTTCTCTTCTGTGCTTTTTTATGTGCAGAAGAACTATTTGATTTCATAGCTATAGTGTGCATGGCACCTCCCAGATAATTATTTCGTAAAAGTCAATTATCTTTTTTATTAGTCTTTAATCAATGATTTGATCTCAAAATCTGTGCCTCTTTCTTCAAAACTATTTTATATTATATTTTCTAGGAAAAAATCAAATAATGTATCATTACTTTTTTAGAATCAACAAATGTTTGAAACGCTATAAGAAAAATGGATACAATTCTTGAGGAAACGAAAAATGATATTAAGATAGTGACATTTAATAATCCTCGAAAAAGAAATGCCATCGACATTCGCATGTATGTTAGGTTAACAGAAATATTGAATAATGCAGCAGCTGATAAGGATATCACAATGGTCGTACTAACGGGAGCAGGAAATATTTACAGCAGTGGAAATGATCTCACTGGTATCGTAAATATTTCTGTTGATGAGGGTATAGATATGATGATAAAATGTGTAGAGGCCTTTATTACTTTTCCTAAACTGTTAGTAGCCATAGTCAATGGACCGGCTGTGGGCGTAGCAGCGACAACTTTAGCTTTATGCGACTTCGTATTCGCATCTGAAGATGTAAGTGATATTCGTGATGGTACTACTTTGTTGATAATATATTTTTACATTAAGAGATTTACTTAATAGATGTTTGAATTATTGTAACGTTTTTAGATATATATGAGTAAAAGTTAGAATTACGAGTGTATTAATTATCATTATTAAAATATGTACCTTTATGAGAGATAAAGAGTTTGTATGTTGCTAGAAATTTAATTAACATTTAAATTGAATTGCAAATATCAGAATAATATTATAATATTATTCCAGTTATTATAATTTCCTTATGTACCTATATAGTGCTAACGTATAGGTTGTTTTACTGTTATTTCACTTTTTCAGGCTTTCTTTTACACTCCGTTTACCAAATTAGGCATTGTAGCTGAAGCATGTTCTACGTTTACGTTTCCGAGGATAATGGGAGAAAGAAAGGTAATCTTTTTGATGTGTGTTTTTATTTATATATTCAACTATACATTATGATTGTCTATCTATCTATCTCACTCTAATAATGTCTTTTTATTAATTAAAGGCAATGGAAATGTTAATGCTAAATTACAAGATGCCTGCAAAGGAAGCGTTCGAGTGTGGTTTTATTAATTACGTTTATAAACCTGAAGACTTACAACAGAAAGCGTGGGAAAGAATCGAGGAAATTTTGAGCCAATCACAAATCTCAATGTTAGCAACAAAAAGATTATTAAGAAGAGTTCACTTAGACGAACTATTAAGAACCAATAAAATTGAATTCCAGGAATTGAAACGAATTGGATTAAGTTTTAATCGCAGTAAACTATAAATTTATTGGAGTAAGTAGAAAAGGATTATTTTACAATTATAAATGTATCACATGGATTGTTTTCTTATTCAAAAGTTAGTACTCCATAAATTGTCCAAAAATGAATGAAAAATGTTGTCTTCAAATACTTTTGTTACTTTATTTCTTATTTACAATTACGTGACAACACAAAAAACGCTAAAATTTTGCAGAGAATTTGAGAAAATTCTTTATCTCCATTTAATAGCAATCAAGCAGTGTTTGGACACTTCCAAACGTACACTTACGATATAACTGTGAATTGGACTCAACTCAGGGAACTTATAATTTTTGGCAATCTCTAAATGGGCGTCAATATAAATGTTACACCTATAGAAGTGACTTGGTTCTTTTTCTCACCTCATAAACTTATAAAATGCGTGTAGATATAAAATATATAATAATTCCCACAATATTCTAGAATATTACATTTTCTATATGCAAATGGTGTTGGGATATCAATATTGTAATTACATTAGCTATTATGTTAAATTCAAGCAATAAAAATTATCGCTACGTGTATGGAAATTCATATAATCAAAAAGGAAACAAAATAAGACATTTTTAAAACAAAGTTATTATTGTCAACTTATAATACTACCTACCTAAGAACTAAATATTTTTATAAATTATATAAGGTTTTTAATTTCTATCCAATATAACACCTATTTCATAATTTTAAGTAACACAATATAAAAAAAATCACAGTGTTTCTGATGCGATAGATATTATAGACGATGAATTCGGCGTGGCCTTCTAGATTTAACGTAAAAACAATCTCTACATCGCAAGATCTGAATGAGATCAGAATCGGTCAAACTATATAATGGTTTCCAGGACTTCTAGTTTATCGTCGATATCGGACCTATTCCGACCAAATAATCCAAAAGGACTTCGATCAAGAGATTTAAGTTGTTCGCGGCTCAGTGCTTTAAAAAGAGAGATACAAACTGATGTACATCTCATTCCTCTCAGTGAGTTTGACTATTTAAGAAATTTTATACATTTTTTTATAATAATCTTTATCATATTTAAAGAATACCTACTTAGAATTACAAGTCTGGACTGACAGGGTAGTATAGGGTAGTTTGTTTCATTCGTTCGTTTGTTCTGTTCCAAAAACTTTTTCTACTAAATAAAATGGAGGTACGCTCGAAGCGCCATAAATTAAGAACTGAACTGAACTAAATGAGATGGAAATTTTGATATAAGTAATTCATTAAAATTGTAATCATTTTTGTTTGTACAAATTATTTACAAAGCTGCTCTACGATTGTTTCCTGTTCTTCCGCTATGACGAGCTGCTCTATTTCCTACATTTAAATAAAACTAATATTATTGTAGGAGAACTCTACATTTTATTAAACACTGATCCAGAAAAGGGACTATCTAATGAACAGGCAAATGAATTATTAAGTTACTATGGGTATAATACTCTTACCCCGACTACTCACTTCATGTGGCAACGAATATTGTTTAAATCATTATGTACAGGTATATCTAGAAATTCTTTGATTATTATTCTCCTAGCTTGTAATAGAAATAAAATATAAAGAGGTAAGCTATAATAGGTCTTCCTTATCATTTGGAAAACGGACAACTACGTGCGACTACTGCATTTATCCCTACACATATACAACACTTGTGATGATAATAATTCTATATAATTAATTATAAATATATAAAAATATGAAACATAATTAAATAAAACTAAATAAATATAAATTCTATTAGAGGTCAGTCGTGACGCAAGGACCCAAGCGTGTGACTATTATAATTGCAACAGGTTTTGAGTTGAATTCAAATATTTAAAAAAATCAAATCGCGGAAATTAAATATAATTATTTCTTCTCTGTACAGTCGATTCAAAGCGCGGTGTTGGGTTCCGCCACTCAACCCGCAATGCCTCCAGAATTCGCCGGAAAGTGAGGAACGGATACTTTTCCTTTGCTTTCTCTGCCACATACGGAATGAAGCGCGAAAACTAAAAGAAATGACGAATTTTTAAGTAATCTAAAAGTACATTTATTGTATCAATGCACATATCGACTAACAATAAATATATTTCTTTTCTTTAAGGATTCTCTGTTTTGATTTGGGTTGGTGCTATATTATGTCTAGCTGCATATCTAATAGAGTTGTCAACGAAACCAGATCCTACTTTTGATAACCTCTACTTAGGATGCGTACTGATTGGCGTGGATATAATTTGTGGACTTTTCAGTTTCTTTCAAAATTATAAAAGTACTAAGGTATATAAATTGTTATATTATTAATCGAAATTTAAAATACATACAAATATAACTTTCATCGTGAGTGTTTTTATAGCTATTGTTCAAGAAAATAAGTTCAACTATTTGATAATTATCAGCATTTTTCCACTTGTTTGCTTAAATTTTTGGACTTAAAACATTAATTTTTCGTTACAGATAATGAAAACATTTAATAATATGATACCATTGTACACGACTTGTTTAAGAAATGGTGTCTTAAATAAAAAAACTCAAGTGTGCGACTTAGTTAAGGGAGATATAGTATATGTTGAAGTTGGAGATGTTATACCGGCCGATATACGAATTATTGATAGTAAAGGATTCAAAGTTAGAATATTTATTATGAAAGTTTATATTTTTAATACTGAAATGTTTATTTTGACTTTACAATTTCGTTTTTAAAGATTAAGATAAATAATAAATAAGATGAAAACTAAATTAGTGATATTTAAATATTACTACCCTTGCAAAGTCGCCAACGTTTTCAAGGCAACGCAGTCTGGCAATGTAAAAAATATAATTTATATTTTAATTTAACTATGTATGTACCTTTTTCAAGATAAATCACAGATAATGAATGCGTTAACGACGTATTCATTATCTGTGATTTATCTCGAATGTATGACGTGTTCTTTTCACTACTTGATTTTAATTAACAAATACATATGTATAATATGTAAATATAAAACGTACGTAATTACAAATAAAATTTAAAGCATAATTATATAATCTTGACATGTAATTTAAATTTTTCTTGGGTACCGTATCTTTTAAAGAAAAAAATCGGACAAGCGCGAGTTGGACTCGCTCACCGAGGCTTCCGCATAAAAATCGAGCGGAGGAGGAGGTCTCGAGCTTTTTCTGAAATTCAAGCTTAGCTTACCCAGAGTCTTTTTATCTGATACCTCACGGATCTCTCAGTGTGCGAACTCGTCTCGCGCTTGTCCGATTTTTGAAAAATTTTATATGGACATGTATATGAAATACATCAAAAATATATATTTTTAAGTAGTATAAAAATTGAAATGTTTTTTTTTCTTATTTTTTTTAACTTTCCGGTGTATCCCGCACATAGCAGAGTAGGCAGAGGGAACTTGGGAATCTAGTGTTGAGGCACTCCGTGTCCCTATTGCGTGTTGAGTAGAGGAACTTAACGCCGCGTTTTGTCTCGTTTCCAGAGCGAAGAAATCTGTATATTATATATCCCTGGCTGCGCCACGGCTGTTAAGTTGAAGTGACTGTAAAGTAAAGTTATAAATAACAAAAATAAAACATTTGTCACATGTATGTAGGTCGACAATTCATCGCTAACGGGGGAGAGTGTAGCGGTCTCGCGGGGAAACACAGATGGAACAGCAAATATTTTGGAATCACCTAATGTTGCTTTCTTTTCTGCACTTTGTGTTGAAGGATGGGCTAAAGGTTTTTTATTTAATAAGTAAACATTTTAGAGTGTGTTTTCAAGAATATAAAGTGAAAGGAAGGGTCTTTGAGGATAGCTTCATCTGACATTGTAAACTAATATTGATTAAGTAACCATCGAAGAGTTTTTATTCATATATATTTGCACTTGAACATTATTTTTAAAGGACAGAATACCTACGTTGTTATTTTGAATCTAATCGATAAATGTTTCAATAAACTTTATTATATTACGAACATCCAATCTTTACTTAGACTGTAAAGTTAATGCTGTAGGTAATATACATTGTGTAGGTACTGGGTTAATACACTATTTAGTACCTTATAATCGTATATAGTCCGCGAGGCATAAGCTGAGCTTTACATTTGTGTGAGATTTAAGTATAGGTGTGACGACGGATTAAATTTTTTCTATCGATTTATTGAAAGTGAAAGAAAAATTTGGCTCGATCACTGTACTAGAATAGAAAAATGTATGTGACCAAACATTAAAAAAAGAAAAAAATCGTAGTGACAACGCAGTTCTTGATTAGGTGTGTTTAGAAAAAATGATATATTGTATGTATAAAATTTTTTGAAGACTACTAAAGTAAAAATAATACATTTTAATTTAAAAATTATTTAGCGCTCTACTTTTGGTGATCGCCCACACAAATGTACAGTTTACTCCTCGCAGAATTATATGTGTTTTTAAAGTACAGGATCTATGTATTTAAAGTACGTTATTAAAAAAAAATTATAATTCAAATATTTAAGAATGATTGATACTAAGATGTTTTAGGTGTTGTACTGTGCTGTGGAGATTTAACTGCCTTAGGGCGTGTTGCTGGATTAGCAGCTCGCTTGGAGCCTGCCCCGTCTCCTCTGGCGCGTGAGATCCGCCGCTTTATGCGCTACATGTCAATGTGGGCACTCTCATTGGGTTTATTTGTAGCCGGTGCCAGTCTCTTCCTCGGATATCCTTTGATACAAACTGTCATATTTGTAATTGGAATAATTGTTGCTAATATACCGGAAGGTGTTTTTTTTTACCGAATCCATTTCCTTTCTATATACAGTGCATAAATTGATTTGTCATTATATTATATATCAATATTTACAGGATTACAGCCTACGGTAACCGCTTCTTTAACTTTAACAGCCAAGAGAATGGTAAAAAAAAAATGCTTGGTGAAAAATTTAGAGGCTATCGAAGCACTTGGAGCGTGTACCATTATTTGTTCAGATAAAACTGGCACATTAACAGAGAATAAAATGTGTGTCCAACACGTTTGGATATGGGACACAACGTACTCCGCTGCAGACATGGATTTTGAAAGTAAACCTTTACATAAAATTATAGGTACTTAGATACCATTGTGTACGTATATTTAATTAAATATAACTAATCTACAATATTTGTTTACAGCTTTAAACAACTGCAAAGGTAAAAAACGTAGTATATTTACATACTTATCTTCATTCATTCATCATTCTTATAATATTTATTATACAAAAAATATGTTCATTGCATACATTCAAATTTCAAGTAAGTACTTAGCTAAATAAAGAAGCAAAATATTTAATATTTTTTAGCTCTACATTCCTTAAAAATATGTGGGATATTATGCAATAATGCTTCTATTTCTAAAAGTGGAGTCATTAGTGGTGATGCTTCAGAAAAGGCCATATTGTTGTTTTTGAATAAATATGAAGATCTTGGAGTTATCAGAGATACATATCTTAAAGTCGCCGAAATCCCCTTTAACTCCGTTAATAAGTATCAAGTACGAAAATTTTATTATTTTCGTATTACGTGTAGTACCCACTTAGTTAATTTAAGCATTTTATATCATATCATATTTCATTGTGTTCCTCAAATATAACAAAAATTTAAATAAAATCTCACAAAATCACATTTATTTATTTACTTACAAATATAATGCAAGTTATTTAACATTTAGTTGAAACGAATGGGAACAAAAATTATATCTTAAAATTGATGTTGACCATAAAGTTTAATTTTTTAGTCCACAGGGTCAGGTAGGTTTCATTTAAATACGAGGTCGAGGAGTCAGGTAATGGCTAAATGTAACTTTACATTTTATAGTCGACTTAATTCCTGATAATTTTGTGTACCAACCTCAAATTAAATAATTTTAAAATAATTTTCATTATTTAATTTATTTTTTTTCGAAATGGAAATTTAATTTCATAGCTTTAATTACCGTAGCACCAATTGTATAAGGTATGTCATATTAAAAGTGGTCGTCGCGAGTTTTAATGTCACTCCAATATAAGATCTCATTAATAAATGAGCTGCTTATATATCTTACTCCACCTTTGACACTTTCTGATAGAACATTATTGATTAGACGTTGGTTGTACCGATAATTTACATAATGTAATATAAGTATGCATATGAATGTATTTACACAATATTAATTAAGTTTTTATTATTTAAATTTTAATCTTGGTATTTTTTGAACTTTAACGACTTTATTAAAAAGTCTTTAATATTTGTTTGTATGTTTATACCTACTTAACTTATATGATTAAGTGCTTATGGGTATTTCCTTTACTATTGTCTTAGGAAAATGTGGGTTTTTAGGTCAGTATTCATCTAGATGAAAACTCTTCAAAGTATCTGTTAGTAATGAAAGGCGCGCCAGAATACATACTTTCTCGATGCAACACAGTTGCTTCAAGCGAAAACAACTTAGATATGACAACTGAAATTCAACAAGCTGTTAACAAAGCCATAGAAAATTTAGCAAACACGGGTAAGTGTCCTCCTAGTTTTATTTATTCATTCATTATGTTTATATAACCTGTGTAGACTAATATTATTTTTAAGACCAGAAGAAAAATATTTTTAATGGTAATTAATATTTAAGGAGAACGCATATTAGCATTTGCTGACTGTGTATTGGACTCTGAACAGTATCCTTTGGGTTTCGAATTTGACACGGAAAATCTGAATTTTCCAATCGACAATTTGAGATTTCTTGGTCTTTTTGGCTTAAAAGATCCCCCAAGAGAAGAGGTTAAGTGCTTTCAATCATAAATTACATTAAACATAACATTTATTAAATAATAATATAACAAAAATATAGAATTAAAAATATACTTTAATTTCTAAAGTTGTCCCATCATTATAGTAAAAGCCAGCAATTTTCATAATTTTAACCACAGGTTCGTTCAGCAATTTGCCGCGTTCGGGAAGCTGGTGTTCGTGTAATGATGGTGACAGGAGATCATCCAGCTACCGCTCGTGCAGTAGCTATGGAGGTTGGCATTGGAACAACGCCGAATTGCCACGTCGTAACAGGCACAGAATTACGGAATATGACCCCTGATTTACTGAACCTCATTTTGGAAAAACATTATGAAATCGGTTAATAGTCAAATAAAATTAAATAAGTAATTAAATATAACAGTAATCTAAAAATGTAAATCCGGATGATAAAGGCTAAAGATTTAATTAATAAGTAGATACTTAACTAAAAAAACCGCTTTGAAAAAAAAGATTTTAGAAGGTCTACACTCTAAGCCGTCGATATACACCTTCATGTTGTATGTACGTACGAACTTATAAGAAGAAAATTATTCGTTAGTTGAGATATAAACACCATAAAAAATGTTTGGGAACACTAAGCAGTATAATATTAAAAACTTAAAATAATTAGGGAACTATTTTTAACAATTTTTTAAAGTGTTTTTCTACACTTAGGATTTTTATATACGTTTTCTAAAAAAATATTAGGAAACATTAAAACAAAAATATCATAGCGTAATATTTGATTTTAAAGTATTCGCGCGTACATCTCCCACACAAAAGTTACAAATAGTTGAGGCATGTCAAAGACTAGGCGGCGTAGTCGCTGTCACGGGCGACGGAGTGAACGATGCGCCAGCTCTACGACGAGCAGACATCGGCATTTCTATGGGGATAACTGGATCACAAGTAAGAACTTTTAAAATTGTATTTAAAAAATCAAGAATAAAGACTGTAAGTGGAAACATAAATCACCAGGTGTCGAAACAAACTGCTGATATGATACTGATGGATGATAATTTTTCAACAATTGTTATTGGAATAGAAGAAGGAAGAAAAATATTTGATAATTTAAAGAAATCTGTGTGCTACATTCTCATATCCAACGTGCCCGAAATTATACCAGTTATGGTATTTTTTCTGTTCTCTATACCATTACCCTTGGGTGAGTACCTGGCTGGCTGGATACGCTAGCACGTGTCTTAATTCATTACACAAATATAAATATATATATATATTAAAACATAGAGAAATATCATGTAAATAAGTATAATAAAAAAAATTGTAGGAGTGATGACAATTCTATGCGTGGACTTGGGTACAGATATGTGGCCAGCAGTGTCATTGTCCCATGAGAATGCAGAGCAGGACGTAATGGCGAGACCTCCTCGTAGCTCGGACCCACTCGTGTCATCTCGCATGTTGCGTCTAGCTTATGGACATCTTGGTTTGGTCGAGTTTTCTGCCGGCATGTTTGCTTACTTCATTGTTATGGCTGAACATGGATTCTATCCATCTAAACTCTTTGGTGAGTAAGCGCGATAGGTTGTGGGTTCGATTACCACTCGCTCTGGTGACGAAGCAAAGCGTGGCGTTGAGTTCCCCCACTGAACGCGCATTGCCTCTAGAATAGTGGTAACGGAACGGCGGAAAGTGGGTAACGGAAGGGTCTTAACACTAGGTTCCCAGGTTATCTCTGCCTACCCTGCTATGTGCGTATAGCGTAGGTAATTATCAATTTAGAAGTAGGTAGGTATATTCTGTCTACCGTTTCTTGGACTAGCTGAAGTTTGTTTAGTATGAAGTTTGTTATTCTTTAACATAAACCTACCTTAGTAGATTATTATAATTACTCTTATATATTGATTCATTCAATTACTGTATTATAGGAGTATGTTTGTATGTCGAAGGCATGTAAACGCAGTTGTTTCCTCATTACAATATCTATACAGGTACAACAAAGTAGGTACATTAGTAGATAATACATTTCATAATTAACGTTTCTTATAAAGATAAAAAACTTAAGGTTTAAGAGAACAATGGGATAACGAAGCGGTAAGCGATGTGGAAGATTCTTTAGGTCAAGAGTGGACGTATGCTGAAAGGAAAGAGCTCGAACGCGCCTGTCAAGCCTCTTACTTTGCTGCTATAGTGGTCACACAAATGATGAATGGTGTAATTTGTAAAACAAGATTTAATTCCTTCTTTCATGTCGGTAAGGCTAATTCATATTATATAACTATGTAACGTATAAAATTATGTAGGTAAATTAGTGCCTATGACGATTCTATTCAAGCTCGATGTTTGTGTGCTCAAAATTCGTTTCAATATCGAAGCATGCCTAATAGAAATAATATGCATTCATCATCATCACCATCATCAACAGCCATCTTTTGTCCACTGCTGGACATAGGCAATAATATAATGCAATTAAAAAGGAATTACGGATATGCGGCAAAAGTACTCAAGTACCTACATACCTACGTAGGTTTGGTCAAACCCACATTCACATCTATAATATTAGAAGTACATCATACTAATATTACAAATGTGAATGTAAGTTTGTTTGTTACGCTTTCACGACCAAACTATTCAACCGATTATCACGAAATTTTGTACATATATTGTTAGAGATACCTATTAGAAAGGACATAATATGATATTTTTTATTAAAAAATATATTCTTTGGCTATAAATAATTTAAGTATAAAAATAAGTTTAAGCGAGCGAAGCCGCGTTTGAGTCACTAGTGATATGTTTAGATGTACATATTGACCACATTGGTTTCGTTATTCACATTTTTGTCATATTTAAGGTATGAAGAATAATATCTTAAATATGGGATTGTTATTTGAAATAGCGCTGGCTTGTGCAGTGTGCTACACACCGGGCATAAACACGTTCTTCAGAACATATCCTCTACGGTTGCGATGGTAAATGTTTTCATGAAAACAATATTAAATTTAAATCATTAAAAACAGCCAACTCAAGGTAATGTTAGACATCTTTAATTTGTGTTAGATGTATCTATCTCATGGAAACGTAATGCAAAGCTGGTACCAGAAGGAGGCAGCTTCTATAATCGGGTAGTTAATAAGAAATCACTAGATTTCCTGCCTAAATCACAATTCGGATATGTCATTTTTTTCCTCAACTTCACCCAGTGCCAAGACACCTTTCTCCACTTTCAGCCTGAATTCGAGACAGCACGTATTGTTGTTGACTGGTAGAATTTATTGCCGCTAATAAAAATATTACATTAAAATTAAACAATTCGTAGCATAGGTGTGGGTTCCATTCCCAGATAAAATAGTTTCATTTTCCTCGCCCTGGTAACGAAGCAAAGGAGGCGGAGGCGTTGAGTTCGCAATGCCAGACAGAATTTGCCGGACTCAAAGGGAACGGAGTGTCTTAACACTAGGTTCCCAGACTCCCTTTACCTGCCCTGCAATGTGCGGGATACAGTGCGAAGCTATATATAAAAAAAACCAACTAAGAATCTTCATTTCAGGTGGTTCTTAGCAGTACCCTTCGCGCTGTTCATGTTCATATTTGATGAATTTAGAAAATATTGTATCAGAAAAGAATTGTTTCACGGATGGTTTAACAAAATAACTCTCTACTGAACAGAACTCGCTACTGAAGGTGTATAAGAGTATAAAATAAAACTAGAAGAAGTTTTAAAATAGGAATATATTTTATATCTCATAAAGTTGCTTTTTAATTATCAAACATTAATAAAAATTATATTTTAAGACAACATTATGTTTTAAGTAACGTAAATGAGCAAAATTTGTTTATTACGGTAAGTATCATAAATTCATGAATATTAAAAATAATTAAATACATATTTTACTATTACTACAAGATATGTAAGATTTATGTAGACTGTTAGTATAAAACTTATGGGTATTTTGATTGAAAATAAAATATTAAATAAAAATCTACAAATTTGGTTCAAATATTGTGTGATGTTATTTACTTACACTATGTATTAATTACGTTCTAACAGCCTACATGGGTAAGGCACAGGTGAAAATAGTTAAAAAAAACAACTTATAAACAATTTACAGGAACAAAACAAGCATTTATAGTACTTATTTAGTTTGCAGGCACTATTATGTCTAATATTGTATTTTGTAAATTCTATATATTTCATAATTATGTGTATAAGAAATGAAATGGAAATATCAAATGAGAAACAAAAATTGTAACAATCGTTATAAATTTCGGAAATAAAAATAAAAATATGACTAAAAAAAAATATAAGTAATTTAAAAAGTAATATAATTTTATATTAAAAAAAATTGCAATTTAGATACAGCTCATAACTTCTATAAATTTACAAAATTGTAATTAAGTAATTTGGCAACATTGTCTTACAAAGATAATTTTAGTAGTTTATTTAACTCTGTTTAAGTACTGTATGATATATAATCCAAAAAAGATCTGAAGCAATAAGAGTTATTAGATAAATGATATATATAATCGAACATAATTATTATTATCAATATCTTCCACAAAACAAGATATCTTATATCTAAAACACACCACATAACATGACTTTTTCTAAACACAGCCCAAACTAAAATGTATCTAAAATCTATAACTACACAAAACATAATAAAACGAATCTATTAACTACAAAATACTTAATTCTATACAAAATATAAAATCACAACAAAACAAACAGAAATACAAACAACATGGCGGATTTTAAATTATCCTATTAGTTGTTTATAGTTAAAATTAGGTATTGTAATGGTATTTGCTTAATAGCAGGCCTAACTCCTTTATATTAATGGTATCATTATCAACTGGCGATCTTTCCAAATTTTTTTTCAGAGATACTTAAAGCCAAAATATTTTGTTATAACAATTATATTTAAGAATCAAATTGTGTCAATGTTTAATTTTTATAGTTCAATATTGCAAAAAATAACTTTTATATAAGAACACCATCTTTGCAATAAGTATATATATATACAAATGAAATATTTTTGAATAAAAAATAATCTGTAATAACTGCCATCAATCTCAGTAATATATTAAGGAGAAATAATATATTAACACAAGTTATAAGTAGGTATATGAACATTTGAGATTTAAAGTTTTACTTTAATTGTGTATTGGCTTTAATAAAAAGCCTACTTTAAAAGCGCTAAATACAAAAGAGAATAGAATTTTCGAAAGTCTACTATGATTTAATTTTACTAATTTAAACATCTAAATACTTATGATGTTTGTTATATTTTTATTGTTTATATTTAATTATTTATGGTTTTTATAAGTCATGTTTCTATTACTTTGTAATAACTTATGAAAATGTAACAAACTTCACACATCTATAAGTACTTACTTCCTAATCTAAATTTAAATATGGAACTACATGCCTAATATAATAAAAATAAAGTGAGTAAAGGAGTATGTACGTTTCCTCACCAATACTCACAAATAAGGAATTGTGTATGTAATCATTTATTAATTGTATACCTAACTATTTATTTTCATCTTTGACTTATAAAAAAATCTAGACCTTGTAAAACTCTATAATTATATTTACCTACTTAAAAAAGTGAAATATTTTATTTTTATTTGAAAAAAATAAATTCAAATAATTAGTATACCCTAATATTTTTTAGCATGATACGGTGCAAAAAATAAAAGAAGGTGTAAACATCACGGCGACACTACAGACATTTTGAAAGTGTCTACTACATAAGAATATATTATTAAAGAAACAATAAATTTAATAATTCAATAAAAAACCATCATATTTTACTATTAAAATTCGTAAATATATAAAAACAAGAAGAATTGTCATCCAAATATAAGTATAAAGTTCATATTAAACAGTACGTAGGTATTGTCTAGTGAGAAAATAATGTTAAAATAACAAACAAGTTAAATAGGAAATGTCTTATTTCAACTAGATGGAAATATGATGTCAACGTTGTAGTTGCGTAATATTTATTTTTAGTAAATATTGTTAGAGTATAAACGCGACGGCGTGGTTTCGATATTCATTCAGGAGAACCAATTATGTTCATTTCATTTCAATACTAGAGCAAAGAAAATGGAAATATTAAATATTTTATTTCCTCGAGCGGGAATGGATGTGGGTTCCATATCGCGTAAACATTTAGTGCCCCTTTCGCCACGATTGGCCTCATAATAATATTATTTTTACAAAAGCAGAGAAGTATTATAAGAATAGTAGGAATTAGAAAACAAATAGGACATGAGAAAAGACAGTTTTATTTTAAAAACTAGTAGATCTATTTAATAATTTAAAGTATAACTATATAAATACTAATAGGAAAGGTAAATAATTTTTATTAGGTATTGTTACTCTTTAATATAAGAAATTGAATTTATACCTGCTATAGAGATATGTTTGTATATTATATTTTAAGTCTTTATCATGTTTTAGTTTAAAGAGTTACTTCCAAAAGTGTATTAAAAACAATATTTAGAAAAATTCAATGGCTCCAATAAAGTGGAAAAATATGTAAATACTGATATGATAACCGATTTCATAGTTTATCCGATTTGCTTACAAAATGTTATACTCATTTATGTAAAAAATATTTAACAAACAAAAAATGTATAAAAAGGCAAAGGGATTTCTAAAAATATAATTTTTATTTAGAAGCTTTGTAAGATTCTTGAGCTATGAATCTTTTTGCATAAATTAATTATTATTTTTTATTTGTTTTAAAATAAGATTTTTTAAAAATTGTTCTCAGCCACTTTTAAGCCCTATTAGATTCCTAACCAATTTTGTATAAATATAAAGGGCAAAAAAACTAAAATTAAGTAAATTAGAAGACATATGACAATAACTGAGCTCATAATCTGAAATATGTATCTTATATATATATAAAAGGAGTAGCTCCCACTGTCTGAAGTATAGACGCGCGCACGGCCGTAACTGGTGGTAGAAATGTGAAAATCCACTAAGAAGGGATTTTGAAAAATTTTAACCCTGAAGGTTCATCTCTTCAGGGTTAAAATAGGGGTTGAAATTGTGTATGGAAAAATCTTGAAATGGGCAGACAGATCAGACATTCAATTTCGTTTTAATTTCACAAATAAAAGTTTATTGGAATCCTAAAGTGAAAATAATTTCATAAATATTCGTATAGTTGCAGCGGACGAATCCACCCGGGGCCGCTAAACACGAAATTCAAATTCCAATTCGAAATTTAAAATTATGTCAAAAAATATAACCTAAAATATATAAAACCTATTTTTTTTAAATATTTCAATTAAGTACTTCGTAATCTAGAAGTGAGATGTGCGTGTATCGCAGCGGGACTGCGCATGTCCGCTATGGAATGACGGCTCTTCATCAACGCCTCCTCACGACACACGTCGTCCTGGAGGATGCAGTCCATTATCTTAGCTACAATTGTCGACGGTGGAACATGAGGATTCCCTGCAATTGTTTTATTATTAATATATTTTTTTTGCTTTACGCTGCATATTTCAGAGTAAGAAGGAAAGAGCGATGAAATGAAAAAAAAATCCTCCGAGTGGGAATCGAACCCACACCAGTCGGAGTCAGAGACTATGCCGCTGCCTAATATTATTGTTATTAACTATAAATACTTCAATGTTAAAAGATAAACGCTCATTTTAATTTTGGTTGTTTCTTACGAAATTAAAAAAGAACATTTATTTTATTAAAAAAAATACTAATTTAAATATTTAAGATCATATATATGTTTGTATTATTAAAAATTCAGGCTACCAAGTTTTAATTGGCTACCATTAGTTAGCATGGAATAAAAAATATTTGAGGCCACAATTAATTAAAATAAATTAGTCTGACGAATAACTTGTTTATACATATTGAACAAACATTTTCAATAATAAAATGTACTTATACTTACTGTACAGCAATTTCAGGCACTTGATATGATCTATTACAACTTGGAGACAAAGTTTTCATGAAGCGGCATACTGGAGTACAGTGTTCTGTTATTAGTCCCCATGGTGTTAGTTAATTAGTACCCAGGGTTATATGAAGCAGAAGAAATAGCTTAGTAATTTATCTATGTATAAAAATGAATTGCTAAAATATATGTAGGCACATAAAAGCTATACCACTGCACTAAATATTTTTTTGTTGTTTTCATTATTGCTAGGTTTGCTTAAACCTAGGTAATTTTAGAAAAATCTAATTATTTTTATAAACTTAACATCAGAGTGTGAAATGATAAATTGTTTTGTGTTTAAATTCATATAAATCCATTATATAACTTTCAAGTCAGAGCTAAGTTTACAATAACAATAATTCATCGCATAATTGACCCGCTTGATAGTAAATAAGGATATATAATGTAATAAATAATTCTGTACTCTATATTAAGTCCTTGAAAACTAATAATAACAATATACTATAATAATTAGTTCACATATATTATATCAAACTCTCAAATATATGTTTCTAAACGGAACCATTTGAAATTACATTACTTGAATTCCGAATTCCATGATCTATTTATCCCTCTGACATACTCAGGGGACTCACAAATTTGACTTGCTGTATTGCACAGTCAAAATTTATTTTAATTGTAATTTTATAAGGAATTAATGCAAAAATAACTTTTCTATGTAAAAGTCAGAGAAAAGATATAACTTATGTATGGCTTCATATTAGTAAGACAATTATATAGAAAAATATATTATATAGGTATTTTTACATCCATCTATATGGCTGTGATTGTGGAACATTTTTAGTAAATGCATGGAAATTATTAGTGGTTGTTAAGTTATTAGTAAAGTGATTATATGTTAGTATTTATTAATAGCATTTTGTACAAAATTTTATGTATGAAATAAAATTACTTACCAGTAAGGCCTCTATAGCCAAAAATTCCACAATCATGCATTCTCATTGAATGTTGTTCATCTTTAATAAATTGTTCTGTACTTATTCCCTTAAGCTACCAAAAAAAAAACATATGTATATATATAAACTTTCTTTTTAATTGAATGCAATTAATAAGTAACTATTTGTTCTATTAACAAGTAATATAATATTAAGTTACATTCAATGTACAGCATATGAGTGTAAATACATAGGTTGAAGGTTCAACTTTCAATAAGGGACATGAATTATTTTAAATTCCTCTTTGGTAAGAAGGCAAAGTGTGGGTCATTGAGTTCCTCCTCTGACTATGTAATATCTCAAAAATTAAGTGGAAAGTGGGGACACAGAGTGTTATAACACTAGGTTCCCTCTGTCGACCTTGCAATATGCAGGTGAATGAAAGAAAAAGGTAACACTCACTTTTGATGGCACTAAAAATCTATCTGGAATTCTTTGTAATTTTTGTTGCTTTTCACTTGGGCCAAATCCAAGAGCTAAGAGCACAGACTCAGCATCAACTTTCCTGGCTCCTAACACATTTAAAACAGAACTACCACTTGAACCACTTGCATCTGACTGAAAGTAAAAGTTGTATCTCAAAAGTTTTGTTGTATCTCAAAAGAAGGCTCTGAGATACAAGATAACTTTCCAGCGCCAATATATACTTTTGTCACATATTGTAAAATCAGCGATATTATGTGATTAGATGTAATTTGAAATTATGCAAAAATTATATTGGATCTGGTTATGTATTATTTTTTTTTTCATCATCAGATATCCTGATAGTTTCCATTACATCTTTGGAATATATGTTTACCTGTAAGGAATGGTCTCTAAATAAAGGATTTTTAAATCTTGGTGCATATCCTTCTGATTGGACTGAATGATCCCTTTGTAGCTTCATTTTCACATTTCTTGAATGGGGAGTGCTTGTAAGTACACCACTCTCTAAAGATTTCCTCTTCCATGCTTCTCGTTGCACTGGTACATCTAAGCTATTATCATCATGAATTATATCTTTATGTATTTCATTTTCTACCACAGTGTTTTCAGTTATCGATCCTTCGGCTTTATTTTCATCAGATTTTGATTCTGAGTTCCTACTTTGTTCACAGAGATTATGGTCATTATCAGAGGTTATTTCAGTGTCATTTTGAACATCTGCATCAGAATCAGCTGGCATTGAGTCAAGCCATTGCTGAACAGGACTACTCCTTCGCATGTCGTCAATAACTCCACTTAGCCAACCACGAACTTTGCGCTCCAATATAGATGAAACAGATTCGTTAAATGTGTCTGAAAAAGAATTTCACAGTCATTATCAATGAAATAAAATAATGCACAATCAATAAAATATTTTGTAATATATATAAAAAACAAATATGACGTACACTGCATAAATGATAATACAAACAATGTCATAATATAAGGAGGTGATCAAAAGTTGTTAAACTTATCCTAGGACATAAAGATTTTATAAGACAAACCTGGTGTAGAATCCATCCTCTTTTCGAATTTAGGCTGCATGCAATAGAGGAAATATGAAATGGACGTGCAAAATGCTGATTTTGAGGAATTAACATAGGGACACAAACAGTTTATTATTCGTAAAAACTCACCTGAATAATATATAGTAGTTAAAATATTGCACTAAAAACCTGCATAAGTATGTTAAACAAATTAAAATTTATGAAATGTAAACTACAGAACACATAAACTGACCAAATCAGAATCCGATTTCAGAAACGAAATGAATTAAGAATTAACATAGGAATTAACAAACGTCATTTTTGATTTCATAGTTCAGTCAGACATAAATTGAAATGATAATATACCACAGATAATAAATGTTGTAATCTAATGTCAAAATAAACTATTTGAATCTATGATTATGATATATAAATGATTAATATTTCATCAGTTTAGGAAAATTGACACTATTTATGCAATTAAACATTTTTAATGTCTTAATGTTTTTTAATATTATATTTAAAATATTTTTTAAGCCACTTAAAGATCATTTAGAAATAGAAAAAAAAAAATATAATCTTTTCTTTGTGGGCAGTGTAGTCTATCAAGATTAGAAAATAAAAATATTTATTTACAAAATATTACCGTTTATATTTATCGTATATAACGGCCTAATAGAGCGAACTCTCAAATTAAAACACGTATATAGATATTTGCTTTGACGAATCTTATAAGTCTAGTTCTAAGCAATGTTAAAAAAATAATTCACCAATTATAATGATAATAAATAATATTATAATAGACTAGCGGCCCGCTCGCGGTTTCACCCGCGTGAACTATGTTATTTTTAATTTCTCTCTCCATGACAACGTCCTAGTGACTCCTAGCATTTGTAGTAACGAAGTTTCATACAAACTTTCGATCCCAAAAACAACCCCTTAGAAGTCGAATATTGCAAATTCCCGTCTTAGCGAGCACCTACGTCCTATAAGTAACTCCTATGCAAAATTTGAGATTCCTAGCACTTGTAGTTTCTGAGATTTCGTGATGAGTGAGTGACCTTTCGATTTTATATATAGGTATAGATAATAAAAAGTAAGAAACACTTTATTTTATTTTGATTAATAAAATTTCTTTATTCTATTTATAATCTGTTAACGTTATTCTTTTATTACATAAATATTGGACTGATTGTAGTTTGAAACTGAATCAATGGTAATTGACTGATAGGGGAGCTCAATACCTATTTAACTAGGATCCACCTCATGCTGTGCACGTTCCTGCAAAATTTCAGAGCTGTAGGTTTAAAGATCTAGGAGTAGCATTACAACGAAACACACTTTTGACCAGTAAGAGATTCGCTTCCCTCAACTCCACAACCGTATATTTGTATGTTCGCGGTTTTTTAGTGGTTCATCAAAATATATCTCTGAATATTTAGTTTTTTCAATATTGGATTCTTTAAGAAAGTTGGAAAATAAAGCCAAACTAGAGTCGGCCTAAGTTTAAAAAGGGTAAAAATTAAGATCCTAATTCATAATGTAATATAATATACTAATAATTCTTGTTTTTTTAAATATATATTTTAACTAAACGTAATTTAACTTTAATTTTATATTTATCTGCCTCTTTAAAGGTGTCGATCGATTCTTTAAAGGAATCGAATCGATTATAAAAACTTTATAAAAACTCTGAAAACATACAAATATTTTAAATGAATACTTAGCGGGTTAAATAAATTGTACTCCAATACAATTGAAAGTTTTGAGATTTCTTTTATTTATGATAGTAAAAAATAAATAAAACAATATGTTTTTATAAATAAAGAATATTTATTTTTCTATAAACACATTATTCTTTTTATAATTCCTTTTTTTAATCTTGGCTCACATTATATAAATCGCGGATCGTATTGGGCATTCGTCAACGAAGTCGTGTGCGTGGATGGAGAAGAGTTCAGCGGTCGAGCCGCGGGCCGACGTCGAGACGAAGCACCCAGCACGCGCGGCTCCTTAGCTAAACAATTTGTGCATCGAGGTCAGGTAAAGATTACTTTAATCTCTAAATCACATTTGGACACTAATATACATGTATAACTACGATCAACAAGTGTCAATATTGAGCAGTATGACGAGGGCCGCGGAAGCGCGCGGCACGCAGCCTACGTCACGCGGGCCCGTATACGCACTCGCCGTGGCGGGCGCCCGGAGTTTCCTCTCCAGGCAATACGGCGGCGCGTCGCCATTGATCTCGCACTCGCTCTACGTCTTGGAGAACGCGTACCACATTCATACCAGCTAACTTTCGCACATCTTCTTCACTCCATTCAGGGTCACGTAACAACTCTGCTAGTAAATGTGGATATCGCGATACATCTTCTAGACCCTCAGGCGGTGCATCGATGCCATCATATCCTGCTCCAAGTCCCACATGTTCGACACCGGCTACACTCCGCACATGATTAATATGTGTAATAACATCTTCTACTGTTGCTCGCTCTCCGCAGGTAACAAGTTTTGCATAAAAATTTATCATGACTACTCCACCATTTGCAGCTACCATTCGTAAGAGGTCATCTGGTACATTTCTTGAAGAATTGCAAATTGCTGCGGCACCTGAATGAGAAAACACGACTGGCGCTTGTGAAGTTTCTAAAGCGTCACGCGCCGTCTCCTCACCTGCATGCGACAGATCTACTATCATGCCAAGGCGATTCATTTCCCGAATTACAGCGCGTCCGAACTCTGTGAGTCCACCTGAGGTGCCAGCGGCACGCGCCCATCGAGTATCACATGTATGAGTAACTGTTAAATATCGAGCACCTAGATGATAAAAAGCACGCAACACTGCTAATGAATCACCCAGAGCATGACCACCTTCCACTCCTATTAACGAAGCGATTCGACCTTCTCTGTGTGCTTCCAAAAGTTCTGCTGCATCAGTAACCAAAGCGAGATGTGCTCCATTCATTTCAACAATTCTTTTGATGACATCCATCTGTTCAAGCGCTAATTGTACAGCATCTTTGTCTCTTGCCCCACATGGAACATATGCTGACCAAAATTGGGCGCCGACTTGACCAAGTCTTAGCCTTGGAATATCCGTGTGCGACCAGCGCGATCTTGCCCAGGGCTCCAAACCTTCTAACCCAGCACTTAAATTAAAATCGCCAATTTTGTTATGAAGAAACTTTCGGACGTTCCATGCGAGATCATTGTGTCCATCCACCAGTGGAGAGTCGCGTAACATGCGCCGGATTGTCGTTAACCGTTGTTCGGGTGTAGCGCGGCCCCCGCCGCCTAGAGCTAGTGGCAGTGCAAGAGCAGCTCCGAGCGCGGCCAACACAACCAGCGCTGCTAAAGCTACGCGCCAGCGCGGCCTTCGAGGTGTTGGTTTCTCATCAGAGCTACCGGATGCCGATGCGGATAGTGAATCTGGCGCCCAACGGCCACACCTCTCAGCTACGTCTGGCACAGATCCCGGAAATGTCATACCTTCCGGAACTGCTGCCTGAAAAAAAAACAAATAGAATTAGATATATTACTCTATGTATGTGCTGTATATACTTATATTATACTGTATACATAATATTCTTTGTAGTATATATTCTATATCGTATAAAATACGTGGATGCCATCTGAAGTACTATATAAAGAAATGGGTTCCGTAGCGTAGACAAAAACTGTCTAACTCTTCTCTCATGCCTCATGTACCTACTATAGCTGTGGAACGTAAGTATGTAAAAATATGTGTAGTGTATATAATTATATAAAAAAAATTATACTTGCAAATGGTTTCTGGATAAATGTAAGCTCTCTAAAGCTGAGCGTTTCAATAACAATGGAGTTTAATGACTGAATACTATCCATGCTAGAAACATTCACGCAAAGCGTAAGCTGTTTTAATACTCTTGTTGGGTAAATTTTGTAACTGACATACAAATAAGGTTGACGCTAAATACTTTATAATTTATATTTTTCATAGTATTGTTTCATTTATATATTTATATAGTTATAATAAGTACAATATAATGTATCTACATGGGTGATGAACTGATGATATAAAATAAAATAGGGGTTATTTTTTAACTAAGCTAGAAGACACCTACAAGCCGAAAGAATCCTAGAATGCGTCTATGAGCATCTGGAGACATGACAATAATTTACCGTGTGTTCAATTATGCAAGGGGCACACATAATATAGGCAGAGGCTGGGATCTGAATAGCCTGTGACCCATTTACAGAGAACTGGCGCGAACGGCCCTCACTCGTCGGGATTTCATTTCAACAGAGTGGCCACTAAACAAATACTTTACTCTTTAATTCTTCAATGTATCATAGTTAATTAGTAAAAATAAATAAAACTTTAATATTAGCTTCTAATTTCACTTAAAAATAATATAACAACTTTACTAATGTTATGCTTAAGCAAAATTATTTGCAAACAAAAGCAATATCTATTTTCGAAACTATACGAAAAATATAAAAAATATTAAAATTAAAAATAATTATAAAGATGTATCTTTTTTCAAGCGCATATGTCCGACCTAATATTAAACCTGAATAGCATGTGACCCATTTACCCCTGTCCTTTAGTCCCCGCTTGTCAGGATTCCACTCGATAGGATGGATAAACAAATATAGCCACCTAAAAATATTATTGTATTTAAAGCAATAAAAAAGCAAATATATACATATATTTATATATCTCAATCAAAAATTATACCAATTTATATTTCTTCTAAACACCTCACTACTTAATTGCTCTTTATCGCGTCGAATGTTTTACATTCCGAATGTTTATTTAAAGATGCATGCCTAAGAAATATAATTAAGGATGTGATGATGAGAATAGGTTAGGCAATATTTCGATATTGTATTTTCAAAATTACGAAAATAAAAATACATTATTTGCTTTAATCTTTGGTCATTTTATTTTAAAATATTAAAAAAGTAATCCAGCTCTTATTAATGTACATTTTGATACTTTCCAATATTTTGATTTTATAAATATAAACAAATCTTAAGACTGGAATTCGAATCAATAACTATGTCGGCCAATAAAATATCTCAGCGGCCCAACTGCACCACCGCAGCGTCATGCTGTTTATGATTTTTAGCAGAGAATTTATAAAAAGTCTATGTATTTTTCTTAACTGAAACAACATAGTAACATTCACCTTTATTACCCAAAATTTATTTCACATTTCCCTTAATCTCTAGCAACTATTTGCCTGAATGCTCCTCGTAATAAATATATATCTTTATAAGCGAAAAGAACCCTCGACACGGCGTTTTCCTTTGATCAGGAAAAATTCCCATCCCTTGTAATTGCTAACAATAATTTGCTCGGACTTAACGGATTGTGTTCCTGACATAATGTTACAACAAATATTTTCTTCATTGCTATTTAAGTAAAAAAATGTCCTTAATAATTAATACCTATAAATACTGAAAATAATTATAAGTGACATTTTAAATAAATGCAATATATGTTACTTATATATTTGAACTACTTAACACAAGTCACCTTTCACTGTATATTATATAAACAAAATAATATTATTTCAAAAATTATAAACAAACTTTTTCTAACTTTTGCTTGTTGAAAGATAGCGGAAAAATATGCCGCCTTGGAGAATTGAACTAACTAATATTTATGAGGAGGTAAAACTCTCCACGCTGTTGTCGACCCGAACCCAGGGAAAAGTTGTGAAAACATGACGAGCAGGCGAACAGGCCAAGAGACCAGGCGACCAGGCGAGCGAGCGGGGCGGGCGGAGCTGCATCGATTCACTGCAAGCCGGGCTCGGCTCAGCCTGCCCCAGCGGACGGCATAATGTTGCGTGAAATTTGCGCCCCCATTGTTACCTTACATCCAGCCAGCCGTCCGCACCGCTCCTTTATAGAACACGGGCCTGGTTGCCCCGTCGACCGAAACATGCTTAATGAAAGCTGTGCGTAGGGAACTGAAAATTCATTTATTATGACTGTTGCGATTTAACAGCAAACCCTAGTGATATCTGTTTGCTTTTATTAATAAACAGACATCAATATATGTAGTATGTTATATAGTGATGTCGCATTTTACGTTGGCATTGTGTTAAATGTATTATTACTACGCGTTGGGATCTTAACATTAACTGAGTAGTAAATACTGTAAGAATTGAGTTGAATTAAGATTTTATTTTTCAATCTTTCGTCTCGTATTCAATAGTTATTTATCTCAGTTAAACTCTACCGATTTGACCTTTACGATCAGATACGGTAAATATATAGGTATTTGTATTTTTAATAACACATTGCCTTTTTTAACTAATTATCGATTTTAAAGGGGACGTATGTTTAAAATAGCCATTAGCACTCGCTTATATATTTAGAAATCCTTTAGAGCACGATATCATGGTGAACGAATATAATGTATAACATATGAAACAGACGTGTGCGTACCATTACATAATAGCATTTAGGCACTTAAGGAGCCCCATGTGTAGCTTGCTATATTAACGAAAGTAAAATTTAAAATAAGTATTTTATAAAGTTCATTTTAAAAGTTTATATTAATAGAAAATATAAAGTAAAAAGGCAATAACTTATTCAATTACTTAATACTGCTGTACCGGATTCGAATTTTAGAAGTCTTAGTATATCGGTAATCGGTAACTGATGTATATACATATATATGTACATAGCTTTGACGGTACATACATATATATGTACATAGCTTTACGATGTATTTCTTACGGGGAAGTCAGAGAGAACGGAGCGTTAAACGCTACGGTCTCTACATACCTCTTTCGCCTCATCCACTGTCATCAAACTTTTCATAAGGCATGTATGAAAGGGAGTCCTCATGCTTTTTACGTGATCTTCGTCTAGTATATTTAACGGCACATACACACTATAAATAAATAAAAAAATAATATTTTCCTTTGTATGAATAATACGAAAATACTTTTGCGCCGATCTGTACTTATAATAAAATTTTTAGAGGGTCGGTGTCTGTACTTGGAAGACATTAAGAAAAAAGGTTATTAGGAACCTTTATAAACGTAATAGAACCCAAAACAATGACTTTTAAAATTTTTGTCTGTTTGCTTGTCTTTGCGTTTGTTATCGCTAATCTCAGAATTGGCTTAACCGATTTAGATGCAGTTGCATTTCACTATTAGATTCTGGCAAGCTTCCGTTAGCATCTAGGGTTTATTTTATAACGGTTCATAAATAAAAAAGTAATGTCAATTTAAAGTACTTAGTTCGACAAAAGTTCCTGAAATTGGTACAGAACCCTGTGTGAGCGAGTCTGACTTTCGCTTGGTCGGTTTTTTTCTTAAATCAACATCACTTAAATAAACATTTGTAGGTATATTTCAAGCGGGCGTAGCCGCATGGGCCTCTAGTTATATATATATATATTCCTTTCTATGTTATTGTAAACGTTTTTTAGTAATAATGTAAAAAGGGAATTTATAATAATGTTTCAATTGATTAGAATTTATAAAATTATATAACTATTTAATATGATATTTTAAGGACACTATAACAAATTCCAGTCTCAATGCTTTTTATTTAAAATTGTATGTATTCATATACTATTTTTCTCCAATTAAAATGAACCGTCAAGTGCATGTCAGACTTTTGAGCAATCTACTACCACTCTATAATGTATAAATAAGTTGATAAAATCTGAATGACTTGTATGTATTTTAGTAACATTTTCTCGGTTGGTTTTATATAAACAAAAACTATTTTTTTCTCGTCGGCTTCACTTTCATGTTCACTTCAAAGCCCGTGTTTGCACGGCATTCGTATTTATAAATAATGTTTTTAATATTTTTAGCCACTTATATCAAAATTACAATTTAAGAAGACTGAAAATTACCAAGAAACCTAGCTCACTTTATAGTTTATTATTATGCTAAACCGGATAACCTTTATTTTCTGTAATCCAATGCTAATAAACTTTTTCGCAATTTTAAATATCAGACACAAAGTAACTACTACAAATTAAAAGTTAACAACGAAATAAATGTATTAAATAATAGAACTAGTTATAAATAAAAAAATATAAATCACTAATCAATGTTATATTAGAACTTGATAAGTCTTATATACAAGCATAGACTTGGACGATCATAAGTCACACATGACTCTTCATTTATAAGATTTTTGTAAAGTTTTAATTTCATTAATTTAAGTAATCGATCTATACAATGCCAATGGATTTTGCAGTATTTAGGGTTTTGAAGGTTAGGAGAAGTAGAAAATGGAAAATGTTAAGCTGGTGATAAAAAAAAAATATATTGAAGCTGCAAAGTGAAACTTAAATGCAGATATAATTGAAATGGATTTCAAAAAAGTGGTCTTTTCCCTTTGGTCCATAAAAATTGACATGAACAAATTAAGTTCTCAAAATCATGCCACTGTTTCTACATCAAAATTTAAAAAAAATCTTTCATTCAGATTCTATCATTAGATCCTGACTTGGTGACAATAGGAAAGTACCTTTAAAAATTAATAGAAAATAATTTTAAAAAACAACAAAACTATTTGTTGTTTTTTATAGAACCAATATAGAACCTCCTCATTTTTGGAAAAAGAACGGCTATAAATAAAATAGCACATATTTTCTAAGGATCAATCTTTGTAATTCTCTGGATAGTGAACCTCTATAGACTAATTTTCTACAAAATTTATAGCGAAATCAAAAAAAAATATTTGAGCATCGCTACCTTGGTAGTAGAACAATAAATATATTGCTTAAAAGTGAAATATAAGATAATTAAGATGGTTTAGATGGTTTAATTGATTTTGTGTCATAGACAAAATCTAGAGTTCTTAGACTGGAACTTTTAGATTCGAATAAAATATTTAAGTAGGTAAGATGTACATATAATATAATTTAAACCTACTTGTGGGCTTACACTTGTACCGACATTTATGCTCCTCTATTTAAACTGCTGAATTCGCTTAACAAAAGAAAGACATCGCGATATTCCGATTCAAGAGGCCTAAGAATTGTAGCGTGAAATACAATACGAAAAAATAACATCTTGGCCTATATTTATTGAGCTCGAGATTAAAAGTCATAATAATGTTTTACAATGGATAAATTTAAAATGTTAGACGTTTCATTGTTATATCAAAAGGTTAGGTTGTATAAAACAGGCAATGATCGTGACATTTAAGATAAAACTATTTTAAGGTATTACTATTTTCCAGATACTATAATAAATAAAAGGCAAATTAATATAATAGAAACTCGGAGAAAAATAAATTTCACATTGTAAATATTCTATCACATTCGATTTTTTTACATTTTGATTTTATTACCGAAGTGACTGCAATATCAGCTACATAGCGTATTATTGTCGTATCTAGAGTATTTTCTAGGGAGGCCTTGATTTCAATTTCGAGCTAATCTTTCCTTGTAAAGGTACTCTCTTAAAATTTTCAAGCATAATATTTGACGTGATAACGTCTTATAAATCGATGGACGCCGGCTGCACGCACGCAGAAGCATGACTCATTGTCACGTTCTTCCTGAGCCGAGAGTGAAAGCGAGAGCGAGGAACAGACGATAGAACGGCACCATCGGCCTAATTATTGTATTACCGTCTATTCATTTATTATTTATTATACTTGTAATTAGTCTGCATAATTTAAGTAAAAAATATTTCAATTAACAAGTCCTAATAAATGTTAAATACTCCTAAATATTGTTGTTCTCAATTGAGTCCGTCTTTGTATTATACAAAATAATTTATAATTTAACGATAATAATTCAATTTAATTCATAAAAGAATGGAATTTTTCATCAATGTTTTCTTATGGCATTATCACGTAAAATTATCGTCCGTAAACCGACGGTGGGCACCAGACCGTTATGGGGTGCACAACTGCACACGGATCTGGCTAATAATCTGGCTGGTAAAATAATGTCTAAGGTACCTACTACCTTCTAAATTTAAAGACAATAAAATTATATATTACAAATTAATTCAAATAAACATGAAAATAACTTGTAGTTATTTATAAGTACAATAAAATTTTAATTAGAACAATGAATTGCTCAGTAAAAAAATATTGTTGATCTTACAATAAGTAAAAGTTTTTATCTGCATAAGTAACTTTGTTCATTCTATTGTAAAGAAGAAACTCGATTAATTTAACTGTTATCCGTAAAAGTTGTTATCTTGCCTAGGGACAATGATGTATCCTCGCCTAGGATCCTTACTTTTAGTTTACCTTATAGAAAAAATAAGGGAATTCTTTATACTTATCACATATTTAAACTTTATTTAATTATAGTTTGCTGAAATTAAAAGTATTATTTAAAATTTTAAAAACCTGTTTTTTAAGGACGCTACTACCGTCTTAATGAAGCTAAGGCGTTGAAGAACACCCGCTTTCCAACAATAAGATAGGCTTCATAAAACATTTCAAAAACATACTTTTCTAAGACTACTTTACTTCTGCTTGCATAAAATGAATCTTAGGGATTTCGGTCAAACGTGCCTTATGTCGTGTGTTTTATGGCGCTGTGATATAACATTAGATACAAGTATACTTCAAGAAAGTAAAATGTATTGTATTTGCAGAGTACGTAAAATAAAAGCTTTTACTATTTTTTTACTTAATTATTCTGACATAAAAAATATATTTTGTATTAAGTAATACGTAGTTTCTATTTTGCTGTGTCAGTTTTTACATTACGTGCATAAACGAAGCACACAGGGGCAGATGAAACCTAAATTCAATTCCATTTTAGGTAACAATCATAATAAACAGAAAAGAAAAGAAAAAGATATAGACAAATCTATGAAAGCTGATATTATTCATCAGCCTCATTAGATCTTTCGGATTATTTCATAAGCATGTGTATAGTGTCCTGAGTGGCGTTTTATATGTTTTGGTTATAACATTAATGTATGGTTTTATTGTTTGACATATTAAATTTTCGTAGTTTATTTAATATAATGCAAAAGGTATGGTATATTACCTATTACATCTTTCTATTTCATACCTCCATGCGTTAAATGAAATGATGAATAAAACGATCGATTTTCTTTTCGGTAATTTTCAGAGTCATTATTTGTATAGATAGCATATCAAAAGCCTGTGTATTGTGATTGTGATACAATAAAATTCAAATTCTACGAGTAAAACCGAACCCACAAACATTGATTGTACTTCCTATCGGTTACGATATGAATATCAAAAAAATATCCTCGGTAATATGTAAATGTACAATTATTTTAATTTTATACACATAAAATTTTATACTAACTTATATTATTTTTACTAATTTCAGAATGTTAACAGTGACTAATTCTCCCTTTTACTCCCTCGACTCCCTTTTTTTAATCTCTTCACAATTTTCTATTTCATATTTTATTAGGTTCCTAATTTAAATATGATAAGCCTATGATGATGATATGAATTATTTGGTTAATATACATTACAGTATATTCGATCTAATTTCTCATTTTATGAAAAATATTATATATTTTTTAAATTCAGTGGTTAGTTATTGCGCAAGCTAATAGGAGATGTCGAAATATGACTCATCCATCAGTCCTTAACCTACTGAGTAATAATGGTACATATTCGTACTGGCCGAAATGGAAAACAAGGGCTTAACGAATTGTTACGTTTATTAATTTTTTATAGAAAAACTATACGCTGTTAGAATAGTCCAAGTATAATTGTAAAAGGATTTACGATACAGCTAGCAGTTGTTCATTTATAGTTATTTCATATGGAATACTGTTGTATAGAACTTAAAAAATTTAAAGTAGGGAACGAAGTGTCTTAACAATATCCCTTTACCTGCTCTGCTGTGTGCGTAAAGCTGATGAAAAAAACATTTGCCAATAATAAAAAAATAAACATAATTTTTCATTAAAGCTTGACAGTCACATGAAAATAACATGATAACAAACTAGCTAATGATAACAAACAAAATAATGACACTAGTATACTTTAAATCAGCACATGAAATGAACTTTAGCGTCGTTTACATAAAACACGTCAATCATATACATGCACGCGACAATACACACAATGGATGACATATGAGCATTACAAACAGACCAGCGTGGAGGCTGGAGGCATGCGTCATGCGGGATGAGGGCGCGAATGTTGACACATACGTGGGCGTGCGGGGAGGTGATGGCGCGGCACAGGCACGCGTGAGCCGCCGGCGCCACCTGGTAGTCCATGTAGTTCCCGTAGCCCATGTGGTCGCAGGTGCACGCGCAGTTCTCGATGTGCCTCCGTAGCTCGAGCTCGAGCTCCCAGGGAGGCTCCATGGGCGCTCGCAGGCGGGCGGCGTGCGGGCCCGGGCCGTGCGCGGGCCGCACCTGCGCGGAGCCACCTGCCGCCCCGCCCCCCGCGCGGCTCTCACCATGCAGGGCCGGGCTGGGGGCAGCGGGCGCGCGCGAGGCTGGCGGCGGGCGCGGAGCACGCGAGGGCGCGCATAGCGGAGCGGCCGGCTGCCGGCAGGGGAATGCCGCGGCCG